>CAHIKZ030003380.1:2832500-2882500 GCA_903632075.3 Acanthosepion pharaonis | reverse complement strand
TTTCATTAAATAATATAGACAAGTTTTGTCTATTTTATGCAAATTCCTTTCATATCGTCTGATAAGCTTAATAACATTATCATTGAAAGACGAAAGAAAATCACCATATTGATACATATTCTTTAATCCTATCTAAGCTTTTGGCTTACATATTGTTGAGGGGTCCACCCCTTTTTATACAAATGGACTCACCCAGTATATACATATACTACTGCTACGAGTAAGACAAGAGCAAGACCGTCGAGTCGAGTCCAGAGTGACAGAGAGTAAAAGGTTGTAGGTAATCGGAAGAGTGAGGGGGTGAGGTAACAGCGTTGTAGGAGTCACAGTGAGCGAGCACGTAGACTCAGTAAGAAGTCATACAGCGATACTTCAATACCAAAGACTGTATATATATATTTGCTACTAACCCGTATTCCTGGAACTACTAACCTGCTTTACCAGTTTGTATTATTACGTTAATATATTATTTTCATATATTCATTCCTGACGTTTTTTATTTATTGGTACCGGATTTCAACCCGGAATCCACAACACACACACACACACACACACACACACACACACACACACACACACACACACACACACACATATGTATACATATATATATATATATATATATATATATATATATATATATATATATATATATATATATATATATATATATATATATATATAGGTATATATAGGCTACTGAAAGAATGAATGATATAAAACAAAATTTTTTTTTAATTATTTCATTTAGATGGTAACATTTTAAAATCCAGTTTCCGAATCTTCTGAAGCGATGTTCTGTCGATGCCTAGTTGAGCAGAGTGACGACGGGTTGAAGCTGATAGATCCTCAAGGACACTCTGCCGTACAGCTTTCGCCGCTGCGTCAGTGCCCACATTACGTTTAGGACCTCTTCCCGGAAGATTGCCGACTGATCCAGTTCTTTCAAACCGGGCGATTAGGTTACGAATTATGTTATCGCAAGGAAATACTCTGCAATTTAAATCTGACAAGGTACTGCGATTAAGCTTTTTATTTCATTTTTGATTCTGTTCATCTAAGTGTTTTCTTTCTTGGACACAAAATGTGTAGAAACTGTATAAAAGTTCGGCATTTCCGAGCGCTTTCGGTTTTACTTTTAGCCATTATCAAGGATGATTTTATTTTTTACTTTTAACTGAATCTATGGATTGTTTTATTTATGTATCTAGAGTAGTTTTATTTTCCATACACGGTCAGCACATTGTGGCCGTATTCATAGCTAATTTTATTGAGTGTTTGCTTTTTCTTTTTTTATCATTGTGGCTTCCATTAGTTTTAATCTTTTTTTTTTTTTACATGTGGATGGGATTATAATGCTTGTATTTTCTACTCGTATGTTTCAGTTTGGTAGGTTTTCGTGTGTGTTTAAATAAATCCTAATGGAGCTATGGTACGAGTAGGTGTTACATAAGTCGTCTAGATAGGCATGTAGTAGTGTGACCAATGTAATTATTTAAGAGTTTGGTTTGATCTGGAACACAGTTCCTTAAGGTGCATTTGAACTCGTAAATAATGTTGGTTTTTGTAGTTTTGATTTTGCAGGTGTGTTGTTATTTTTTAGGATAAGCTTAGCTGTTTTAAATTTTTTGTAAAAGATAATTTTCTTGTTCGGGTCGATCGTCCTGGATATGACGATAAACTACATCCGCGTCCTGGGTAAGACGATAAACTACATCTGAGTCCTGGGTAAGACGATAAACTACATCCGCGTCCTGGGTAAGACGATAAACTACATCTGCGTCCTGGGTAAGACGATAAACTACATCCGCGACGATAAACTACGTTCAACAGCAAGGCCTCTGATTTTTTGAGGTTTTGAGGAGCGTGGAACCACCTCTTAATTGCTGGCATTCCCAGGTCTATCCTGACACGGGGTGGTAGCATCTGTTAGGGTTCCATCTATGGGCAAATAGTTAACACCCAAACTTGTGTAAAAATAGGTTTTAATACCAGAAATATTTTGAAATAATAAAAAATAATAATAAAAGTTATTACTAGCAATAATTTTTGAAGGAAAAATTATTATCAGCAATATTTAAAAAAAAAATATATGTACCAGTAATATAAACAACTATACATTCTTTGAAAAAAATATGACCAGCTATAGATTTCCTCAAGGAAAAATATTCCCAGAAAAAGATTTTTGAAGAAAAACATATTGTCAGCAATAAAAATTTTGACGGCATTAAATAACCCATTGAGGTTGATATACCGTAAAACAAAAAAAAAAAAAAACAAAAAAAAAAAAACTTTCCAAAACAGATACTATGATCTGGAATTATAATGACAACAATTATGTCATGTGTTTTTTTTTTAAAACTTTTCACCCCAAGCAAAGCGGGAGTGCCACCAGCACGCAAGGGGTTACAGAGGATTGAGAGCAAGAGTAAAGAGGCGTTATAGAGGAAAGGAGAAAGAGAAGGACGTGGAATAGATCAAGGCATCTGGAGATGTCAAGTGACATTGCATTTGAATAGATAGAGATTATAGCTACCAGGAAACCAAGTAAGAGGAAGGGAGTTCCACAGACAGGAAGTGAGAGACATGAAGCTATTGGAGTAGAAGAGACAGCTACATTTAAGAAAGAAAGAAAGAAAGAAAGAAAGAAAGAATTTTAAAAAGCAAGAAAATAAAGCTCAACACCCCCAAAACTTCTGATTTCTTACAAAGAATACATATTCTATTCAAACGAACCTATCCTAAAAATATTGTCAGCATTAAATAACCCATTAAGGTTGATATGCTGTAAAACAAAATAAATCAAACTAATCTAAACCAAAGAATACAGATTCTATTCGTAAGAAACTATCCTAAGAATTTTTCGCCATTAAACAACCCATTGTGGTTGATATGCCGTAAAACAAAATAAACCAAACCAAATCAATTGTTCGCGTCGACAGGGGTTGAGTATTTCTTTTCATTTCTAAGTGAAAATTCATCTTACTTATAGTTGACGTGTATTTGATTTTTGTATATGACGAGCTGCTTTCCTCTGTTCCTGTTTTCTTCAATCATTTCTGTGAGTATCAGGTTTTCCAAACCCTCCTTCCTCATTACGTGTCTCAGAAGTTTCTACTACCTATTCCTGATGTTATGTATGTATGTTTTTTGTTTCCTTTTTCTCCAAAATCTCGTTGCTCACATGTCCGGTCCATGGTATGTTCATCATCTTTCTGTAAAGCCACATTTCTGTTTTGCTCAAATCTCTTTTTTTATCCGAATTCTGATAACTAGAGGGCGCAGCAGAATCAGACAGGAGACAAAACATGAACAGTGTGGCTTCGTTAAAGCGAAGGCGGGTCGAGCAAGAATACAGAATGGTACGACAAATTAGATAAAAATGACACTGGAACAAGGAAGGCAATATTTATGCTCAGAAAGATACCAGAAAAATCAATACGAATGCAGAAGGATGTGTGCACGTGTCTCATAGATTATGCAAAAGCATTTGATCAATTACATCACAAAGAGTGCTGGAACTGCTAGGACATATTTGGGAAGGATATTAGATTAATCCAGAACCTATACTAACAGCAAACCGCCTACATACGGATAGAAAACGAGTTTGGTAAGTATACAAAAATAAAAATCGTTATAAGACAAGGATGCTTCTTCTCGCCAGACATTCAACCTGTATAGCTCGGCGCTTCTGAGAGAAGGAGAAGTCCTACTAGGATTCGTTATTAGTAGCCACAATTTGAACAAGATAAGATATGCAGATGATAGATATATAAAAATAGAAAGGGGTCACCATATTGATACATGTTTTTTAATCCTGTCTATGCTTTATATATATATATATATATATATATATATATATATATACACCTAGTGAGCCAGACATATTTACCCCCCCCCACTTAGGTTTTTGTTTGTTTGTTTGTTTGTTATTTTTTTTTTTTGTCACGTGGTATGATTTTAGCTATCACCTATAAATATGTGTTTCTCTTTGCCTCGTTAGCCAAACTTTCCCTGACGATCCGTTTAGGTGAAACCTAGATAGGTTTGTCTGGCTCATTAGGTGTATCTAGGTCTGCTCTACGGTTGTATTGAGCTCTTTTGTTAGTTAGTTGTTACTCGTATCGGGGTTTTTTCTTTGGGCTTCAGACCTGCATCTGTGCGATTTTTTTGTCGGCAGAAGTCCATGTTTGTAGCTCTTTCTTTTTTTTAAAACCTTTTTTTCCCTCGAGATTGATTTGATTAGCAAATCAAAAATTCGAGGGTTTTTCGAAACGAGTCTAGTTATCTATATTTATATTTATATTTATATATATATATATATATATATATATATATATATATATATATATATATATAAAAAAAAAAAAAAAAAGAAAGATTCATAGAAAAGGAAGAAATATAAGTGTAAAGAAAGAAAGAAAGAAAGAAATACATGGTGGGAAGAAACAAAGAAAGAAACAAAGAAATACATGGTGGAAAGAAAGAAAGAAAGAAAGAATTTTAAAAAGCAAGAAAATAAAGCTCAACGCCCCCAAAACTTCTGATTTCTTACAAAGAATACATATTACAGACAAGGTTGTATCGCCTTCAGTCAGTTATGTGCCATGCATGATTAGGCGATCATGTATCTTTCGATTCGATTTTTTTTTCCTGTAGTGGGCTGCCATTTCTTTCTGCGGTAGACCAGTTGCCATCCAAGTCTGTCCTGTTATTTACCCTTAGCTGGGGAGAAGAAGAGGATTCATACCTTTCCCAAGGGTATTAGCAATGTAATGGATTCGACTGGAATTCGAACTCGATTCTCCGAACCCGCAATCCGAGCTGCTATCCATTACTCCACCGTGACTTATTCTACTATCTCAGCAATATAAGATATGAACAAACACAACAGTTTACAATGTAAAAAACCTGAGTGTTTTATTAGAACAGACACAAGAACGGAAACTACAACAGTTTAGACAATGTAAAAAAACTGAAGTGTTTTATGGCACTGAATTTATTACCTCCTCAGAGGCAGGACGGAGAAACAAAGAAAAGTGCGACTTTGCGGCATTCGAAGACGTGAAACTTGGGATGTACTGAACGAAATGTGCCTCCCAAAAGATAAGCAATGTATTAAGAGACAGAAAAAATTCGTTAGAAAACAATAAAAGAACTGATATGTAATGTCACCCCTCCTATATGGCACTGAATGCTGGGCAATCTCCTCTCAGAGGCAGTGAAACTTGAAGCAACAGAAACAAAGAAAAGTGTACTGAACGGTTATGTAATGTCACTCCTCCTAAAAGGCAGTGAATGCTGGACAATCTCCTCTCAGAAGCAGTGAAACTTGAAGCAACAGAAACAAAGAAAAGTGTACTGAACGGTTATGTAATGTCACTCCTCCTATATGGCAGTAAATGCTAGACAATCTCTTCAGAGATGAAGAAAAGACTTAAAGTAATCGAAATCTGGTCCTAAAGAAAGATGCTGAGGATACCAATGACTGAACATGTGTTCAACGATGAGGTTTTAGAGAAAATAGGAACAATTAGGATACTTATACCTAACATCAGAAAGAGACAGTTGCGACCTTACGGAGGTACTATCTGCTAAAAAGTTTTTTCCTATCCAAAACTTAAGCAAAATAATTTCTCTGGAAGTAATAGATTTTGATTCATAATCCGACATTTGTTTTTTTTATTACTCTAAACATTATATGTATGACGAATCAAATTATTGTGTATTACAGTTTAAGTCAAATATTCCCATATACACTTAAGACAAATACATTAAAACTCGGATTTTGTTTTCGCTTTTAATTCTCATAAAAATTCCTTGTTTTTAGGTCAGTTAAGATCGCAATCTCAAGAATGTGAAATGTCAGAAAAATAGTTAAAATAATTATTTCTTTCGTTTTTTCTTTTTCTTTTTTTTTTTTTTACGTATTTATATTATTTTTTCACCACATTACCAGTGGCAGATATTCAGATCTCTGTTCTTTAATTCCACGAATTCCGATATTTGCGGCTGGCACGCCATACAATGTACACAGTAGCGAACCATTCTCATTTCCTTCGTATTCCATTTGTAAGGAGGAAGTTCTATTTGGGCAGCATCAGTGGGTCAGAAAATAATTTTGCAAACTAAGAATTATGTACTTTAAACAGTTTAGAATATTCCAGAAAATGAAAAATGCCGTATTCGAATTCTTACGAAAAGTTAAACCATATAAGTACTCCTATACAATTCCTCCTCCTCCCATTCTTCTTCTTCTTCTTCTTCTTCTTCTTCTTCTTCTTCTTCTTCTTCTTCTTCTTTTCCTTCCACTTCTTCTTTTCCTTCTTTTTCTTTTTTCCTCCTCCTCCCCTTCTTCTTCCTCTACTTTTTATTCTTCATCTTCTTCTTCCTCCTCCTTTTTCTTCTTCTCTTCCTACTACTACTAATACTCTTCCTCCTTCTCCTCTTCTCTTCCTCCTCTTCCTACTCCTCCTTCTCTTCTTCTTCTCTTCCTCCTCTTCCTCCTCCTCTTCCTTATTTTTCTCTTTTCCTTCCTCTTCTTCTTTGCTTCTCCTCCTCCACCGTCTTCTTTTCCCTCCTCCTCCTCCTCCTCCTCCTCCTCCTCCTCCTCTTCCTTATTTTTCTCTTTTCCTTCCTCTTCTTCTTTGCTTCTCCTCCTCCACCTTCTTCTTTTCCAGCTCCTCCTCCTCCTCCTCCTCCTTCTTCTTCTTCTTCTTCCATAATCCCAGGTTTCTTGTGAGGTGGGTGGGTGACTGATAGGCACATCGACAAATGTAAACACATGCGTTATTATCTTCTATGTGCTGAGTCACATCAGGACGTAGTCGATCATGGCTCTCCCCAATTTCGCAGCTCTTATTAAATTTTCTCTTTTTGTTATTTCTCATAAACCCCGTTCCGCCGTCCAGTTACTCAAGCCCGTTAAGTAGGTTATGCATTGTTTTTCTCTGTCCATCTTGACTTCATACCGTCCTGTGAGTATCAAATTCCTCCTTCCTCATTATGTGTTCTAGAAATCTCAACTGTCTCTTTCTTAGCTTTACCTAACCCAACTAGACTTCAAATTCCCCGTCCTCTGTTAAAACACTTCATAGATATTTAAATTTTTGTACTTGATTTTGGTATCATTTATTTTCATGATTAGTGTGTACTTAGTTCTTGCAGAATAGTTTAATAAAAAAAAACTTTCACAAAGAACTTTATTAACCGTTAATCAAATTTATACAAATGGCAAAATGCTATCCAAATATACCCAACACAAGAGGACCCCGACTCGATATATATATATATATATATATATATATATATATATATATACTATCTTAAAAGTCGACCTATCGGGTGGCATTTTAGCTAGCTCCTGCAGAGGGCTCTTGATTGGGCCTTCGGCTTGTTTAGGTGTTTGAGAGTCCCTAAGTCTTTGCACTTTCTCGGTATTGGAAGCTCTCCTCGCTGCCGTCTGATCTGGGTTTTCAATTGCACGGGTCTTTCTTTTCTTCGCTGTAACCTTGTCTCTTTTGATTGCAATCTGGTCCTCTGTTGGTGGAGATTTCTTTTTGTGAGGCATATTGCCTGCCGTAGGCGATAGGCAACAATAAACTACAGAAGAACTCAATATTGATCGCTGCATTTAAGTATTGCAATAATATTTAAGCTTACCTTTTAAAAGTTCAACGATAATTCTTCTGCCGTCACTTAATTTAAAGACAATTTGATGTACGTAGATCCTTACTTTCCGTACAAACAATTATTTTTATTTCATGGGTGACTTTAATTGGATTTCGCAATTAATTTCGATTATTCCCAAATTTATTTCCAAGTCATAAAACTTGTTATCGTACAAAAAATTCGTCGCAAAAAAAATCCCATAAAAATCTCCGAAAACAATTGCAGTAATGAAAATTTGTGAATCAAAAATTTCTGTAACATAAGCTACTGAGAGTTAGCGAGTTGTGTCCCTTTCATTGAAAAAAAAGTGACAGTGACACACTGACATTCGCATTTATTATATATATATATATATATATATATATATATATATATATATATAAACCTAACTGTTGTAGAGTAAACGAAAACTTTTTCTTTTCCCGTGTAAGAAAACGAATCCTTCGTCGCCAATGTTGTAGAGTAGTTTTCACAGTGGAGGCTTGTATTTCAACAAGTCGTCCTAAATTAGGTTCAACGTACAAAACGTTAGGAACTTGAAATAAGAGTCAATGACGCAGCAATCTAGTTGTGATGGTTGATACTTCAATGTCCGACAGACTCACTCAACACCACTGAGCCATCTGGCCACAGCTACTACTACTTATTATCTGTGGGAGAGTCTATTACAATAGAATAGGTATTATGGTATAACACTAACCTAGTCCTTTAAGCTATTAAATATGCGTTTCTGCCAATGAAACCAGGTGTAAATGAATGTAAGCTCCATCAGCCTAATAAGCCATGTAACAACATTTATCGCCCGAATCCTGAATCAGACCGGAGATAGGACATGAACAGTGCGGCTTCGTCAAAGAGAAGTCGTAGGAAGCAAGAATACAGATGTTCCAAGACCTGACAGGGCAAAAGATTTTTAAAAATCACTGGAACAAAGAATACAATATTTATGCTCAGAATGATGCCAGAAAGAGCTATACTAATGCAGAAGACCGTGTACCTGTGTATTATAGGTGATGCAAAAGCGTTTGCGTTGCAGGATACCTACGGACGATAATGGATATGCACCATTTCCATAAATACAGTAGTGAATACTGTACGTGGTCTAGAGTTAGAGATTCGTCTCCAGCTGTGCTGGTCAAACTCTCTGCCTCCGTGCTCGGATAACCCACATTAAATTCGGTCTTGTGACACATCTGACTGCGTGGGGCGATTGGTAGATAACCTGCAGTTGGAGATTCGTCTCCATCTGGTCAAACTCTCTGCCTCCGCCGGATAACCCATATTAAATTCGGCCTTGTGACACATCTGACTGCGTGGGGCGATTGGTAGATAACCTGCAGTTGGAGATTCGTCTCCAGCTGTGCTGGTCAAACTCTCTGCCTCCGGGCTCGGATACCCCACATTAAATTCGGTCTTGTGACACATCTGACAGCGTGGGGCGATTGGTAGATAACCTGCTGTTGGAAATTCGTCTCCAGCTGTGCTGGTGAAACTCTCTGCCTCCAGGCTCGGATACCCCACATTAAATTCGGCCTTGTGAGACATCTGACCGCGTGGGGCGATTGGTAGATAACCTGCTGTTGGAAATTCGTCTCCAGCTGTGCTGGTCAAACTCTCTGCCTCCGGTCTCGGATACCCCACATTAAATTCGGCCTTGTGACACATCTGACCGCGTGGGGCGATTGGTAGATAACCTGCAGTTGGAAATTCATCTCCAGCTGTGCTGGTCAAACTCTCTACCTCCGGACAGAAAGGATCCCCAGACGTGGCTGTGTCGAAGGGCAGGGTCTCGTCTCGGGAAACAGCTACCCAACCTCATTTTATACGGGGTCTACGGGTAATTTTTGGCCGAGCCCATAGGCTCGGATGCCCCACATTAAATTTGGCGTTGCCCCACATCTATATGAGTTGTTCTTGTCCTAAGTATTATCATTCATTACCAACCTTCGTTTGATTATTCTATTCAGTAACCTTCCATGGGTTACAACAGTTTGATAAATTAGGTGAAAAAGAACGATTGAAATTGCTTAGTAGCCTTGACATATTTAAAAAGAATAATCAAGAACCTATAGAGGCAGCAACCCGCCTGCATGCGGATAGAAAATGAGTAGATATATAAAAATAGAAAAGGTGTAAGACAAGGGTGTGTCTTTTCGCCGGACTTATTCAACCAATACAATGATGACGGGAGAAATAACAAAAGGATACCATTTAGTAAGATCTACAAAAAAAAGAAAGTTGTGGAGAACCATGATCACCCAGGTCCTGATGTGAACTTGGCACGCTGTCTATTCGTCAGTTGCTCGGCAAGATGTGCAGTCTCACTGTTCCGTCACAACTGACCTACTAAGAGTTACAATGAACAGGAAGTTGTGGAGGACCATGATCGCCCACGTCCTGAAGGGGCACGGCACATAGAAGAAGAAAAAGAACGTATACCTGTGATTTATAGATTATGCAAAATCATTTGATAAATTAGGAAGGATATTAGAATAATCAAGAAACTATATTGGCAGCAAACCTCCTGCACGCAGAGAGAAAATGAGTTCAGTAGATATATAAAAATAGAAAAGGTGTAAGGCAAGGATGTGTCTTCTCTCCGGACTTATTCAACATATACACCGGGGCAATTCTGAAAGATGATTTATCAGGATTCATTATTTGCTGCCACAATCTCGGCAACTTAAGATATGCAGATGACCCAGTGTTGATAGCAGACACGGAAAGGAAACTACTAAAAATAATCCTCCAGAAAGTAGCGAAGGAAAGCGGGAAGAAAGGACTAAACATCAATTGCAAGAAGTCAGAATGCATGGTTGTTAGCAAAAAGGGCTAGCCCAAAATGCAAATTACAAATTGGAGATACCAAAAGTACAAAAATTTGAATATCTGAGATGTGCGACACTGAAATCGGAAGCCATATTGAGACAGCCAAAGATGCGTGCCAACAGCTAAGCAGAGTATTAACTGAACTTATTCAGAACTTAATTTAATTAAAAACTACAGGAAGCTGTAGAGAACCATCATCGCTTACGTCCTGAGGGGACAAGGCACATAATGATGAAGGCTCTGTGGACGTCGAATGATTACAAATGTACCAGCAATAGCCTCTCTAGAAAACCGGTGTGCTTGAAAAATGAACGCCGGGTCATTATTATTAATGGCGTAGATAAGAATAAAGGAAGAGTTAAATATATAAAACAAATTGCAGAGATTGGAAGAATACAACAACCAAGTTATTTCGGGTTCGTCTTTATCCATTAATTATCTGTGAACAGTAATGTTTACACAATTTTCGTCTACGAGCCTCGTTCTGGAGAAGAGTTTCTTATTTGCGTCTCCAACGCTACTCACTGAACCAACAAGACAGAGAAAGAGATAGTTTTAAAAAATAAAAATAAAAACAAAAAAGGGGATGTAATTATAAGAAAACGAAAAAGAGGGAAAAGCGATAAAAAGAGGTTATGGTAATAGAACTGAGCGAGAAAAAAATTAGGTGGTCAGTAAATTGAATTACTTTTGTTTATGGATCTTCCGTTACCTAAATCTAATGCCTGCTAAAAAAAACAATCATTTTTGTGTTCGGACAAATTGACTAAAGCAGAAAATAAATAAGAAATAATAAAAAAGAATAAAATAAGGGATAACATAAAATAGATAATTAGTTAACAAGAAATCAATAGTGTGCCTAAAAACTATATATATATATATATATATATATATATATATATATATATATATATATATATATAAAAAAGAAAGAACAGTAAGATATATAATCCGGTGTTCTTATAGATATTTTTATTTTTAGAAAATAGTGCTCAATGTAAATTTACAGAGCATCAATATTATACATTAATTGATTTAAAATATGGTTTTTTAACGCTACACAATTCTAACCATGTTTCAAAAATGGAAGCTGAAAGCTTCGAATTTAATTTTGTAATTAAATTAAAGACATTAGTTCCATTTAATCCTCAAGCGAATTTTGGAGTAACTTTTAAAATTACTGGGTTTTAAAGACAGCTAAAATCATAATTCACGTTTCCATGGTTACAGAGAAATCCACTTTCACCCAGACAAGGGGTGTTTGCGTGTTCATTACGTCTGTATTTTGATGTATCAGTTATTAGTTACGTTTTGGTAGGGGGTAGGGATGTATTTTTCAATGAAATCTGACATCCGTTAAATGCATGTCGTCTGGATTTTTTAAAATTTTATTGTTAACGGCAAAAATTCTTACGGCATTTTTTTCTATTTTTACATTTAAAGATTTGGGGGGGTGTTTAGGTTAGAATACGTTTTATTTAACTACAATTTTAAAAGATGTTTAGGTTAGAATTCGTTTTAACTACAATTTTAAATGCAGCTTTAAAATATTTTCACTGTTATTTTTATAGACTTCTTTTTTTTTTAAACAAGTAAATGTAATAGAATTATATATAAGTATATAAAATTATTTTTTCACGTTAAATATAAGTATGTATATTACCTGGTCGCACTTTTTAAATTTATTTTTAAATATTATTTAAGGAAAATTTTTGACAAAAATAAAGCATAAAAGAGCTATTTCATTTCTCTGATTCAGTAAATTTTTATTTTTTATAAACTTAGTAATATATAGTTTCTCATGTATGCACAAAGGACATGGGTCATTTAATAACCTACAAAAATCTAGCTACCAATGCAATATCTCTTCGATTGAAAGTCCTGAAAACATAAAAATATATATAGTTTGCACAAGCCATGAGTTCAAAAAAAGATTCAACCAACATCAAAGTTCATTTAGGATAGATAAATATAAACATCAAACATCTCTCTTGAAGTACTTCTGGCACCTAAAAGAATAAAACAAACTAAAATAAAACAACTACAGTAAAATGGAAGTTAATAAGAAAAGCTAGAATATGTAGGTCATTAAATGACCCATGTCATATCCTAACCTAAACACCTCTCTCAAAGTACTACAGGCACTTAAATGAATCCAATAAAACACCTACAGTAAAATGAAATTATGATGAAAAGCTAGAAGATGTTAGCCATTGAATGACCCATGTCCTTTGTACATACATGAGAAACTATATATTACTAAGTTTATATATATATTACTATAAAAAAGTAAAGTTTACTAAATCAGAGAAATGAATTAGCTATTTTTGCCGTAATTGTCAAATTTTACTTAAATAATATTTAAATATAAAATTTCAAAAATCGTTATATACATACTTATACTTGATATGGAAAAATAATTTTACTTACTGTAAGTAATTCTAATACATTTACTTCTTTTAAAAAGAAACAGTCTATTAAAACTAACAATGAAAATATTTTAAAGTTGTATTTAAAATTGCAGTTAACTAAAACGAATTCTAACCTAAACATCTTTTAAAATTGTAGTTAAATAAAACGTATTCTAACCAAAAGACCTCCCTCTAAGTACTACAAGCACTTAAAAGAATCAGATAAAACATCTATAGTAAAATGAAATTAATATGAAAAGCTAGAAGATGTAAGCCATTGAATGGCCCATATCCTTTGTACTTACATGAGAAACAATATATTACTAGGTTTATATAAAAAGTAAAAGTTTTCTAAATCAGTGAAATTAATTAGCTATTTTTGCCGTCATTGTCATAAATTTTACTTAAATAATATTTAAATATATCTTTTTTAAATTGTGACCTAGTAATATGTATACTTATACTTGATGTGAAAATAATTCTACATTAGTGATTCTAATACATTTACTTGTTCTTAAAAGAAATATAGTATATTAAAAATGAAAATATTTTTCAAATCGTAGTTAAATAAGACGTTTTCTAACCTAAACAACCCCCAAAATCTTTAAATATACAAATAAAAAAAATTAATTTATTATATATATATATATATATATATATATATATATATATATATATATATTATATATATATATATGAAATTTGTGTATTTAGTCAGCAATCCTTCTTTCATGGACATTTCATTGAATACCACAGACAAGTTGCTTTTATTTAGCTTTTTTATACAATTTCTCATGCGTCCAATTTTTTTTTCGTTTTCAGATGATAAATTATATAAAAACTGTCCGAATGTTCTTTTTATCCGAGCGCTTTCGGCTATAAATTTAGCCATTTTCAAGGATTAAATATTTTAACTA
This sequence comes from Acanthosepion pharaonis, assembly GCA_903632075.3. Classification (NCBI taxonomy): domain Eukaryota; kingdom Metazoa; phylum Mollusca; class Cephalopoda; order Sepiida; family Sepiidae; genus Acanthosepion; species Acanthosepion pharaonis. Next base: position 2,868,672 of record CAHIKZ030003380.1, on the reverse strand, counting down.
TTAAATAAGAAATAGTTTGTTGCATGTATGTATTTATATAATGTTTTCATTTTTCAAAACACGGTCAAGATATTGTGTCAATGTTCATAGTTAATATTATTAAATGTTGATTCTTTTCGTTTTTATTAGTAAGGCTTCCATTATTTTTAGCCTTTTTTGCATGTAGATGATGATATGATATTTTAGCCTTAAAATTAACTGTGACACAGGGAAACTATGATGCACGAGTTTGTCGTTGCTTTGAAATTTTTCATGCAACAGACTATCATTAGTGTATTGTTTGATATATTGAAATGTAATTGTCATCTTTGATGATGGCTTATGTAAGCCGAAAGCTTAGATTGGATTTAAACATGTACCAATATGGTGATTTCCTTTCGTTTTTCAATGATAATGTCATTAAGCTTATCAGAAAGAAAGGAACTTACTTAAAATAAATAGACAAAACTTATCTATATTATTTAATTAAACATGCATCAATGAAAATTGCTGCCTAAATATACAATATATATATATATATATAAAAAAATTGTTGTAGTTTTCCAAAATAAACATATATATATATATATATATGTATTCCATATTGAAACATGAAGAAAAATTAATTATTTTAAAATAAATAGAAATAACTGAAGACAGTTTGTCTGATTATGACCAGAAAACACGTATATCAAAGTTCAATTCAAAATTTGTTTTTTTATTATATATATATATATATATATATATATATATATATATATATATATATTCAAAAAAGTTTTATTGTATACACATATATATATATATATATATATATATATATATATATATATATATATATATATATATAGATAGATATATATATAGATAGATAGATATATATATTCATGAATTATTCATACAAAAAACAAATACAAAGGTTAATGATTTAATTGGCGAGAAATCCAGTAAAAACAAGAACAAAATCTATTCCATACCTGAAGATGTCTGTAGGAACAGACGAAAGCTTGTAGTAAAAATAAGAACTAATGCAACAGAAATTTATAAAAACAAGGATCTTTTCATTCATAAACAGGTTCGGATTTTTTGTATATTATTTGAATTGTTCGCGACGATGGATTTCTCGCCAATTAAATCATTAACCTTTGTATTTGTTTTTTGTATGAATAATTCATGAATTTTTAAATTAATTGCACCTTTATTGAAATTAAAATAACTGATCCAAGTGCAACTTTTGGATAATAAGTGCGACATTACTGTAATTATTGAACAATATAGTTCATGCCACTTTGACAGAAAATTTACCAGTAAAAAAGAATTCACTTATCACCATATTTGTACAAGAACGCACAATTGTAAAATTTTAAATCAAACTCAGCGTTGCTACTGCACGCTCCAAAAACAATAACTCATTTCTAATAGCATTTTTCGGATTACAACAATACATATATTTTCGTTGTCCTCTTATTACTGAGAGTAAAAACAAGAACAAAATCTATTCCATACCTGAAGATGTCTGTAGGAACAGACGAAATCTTGTAGTAAAAATAAGAACTAATGCAACAGAAATTTATAAAAACAAGGATCTTTTCATTCATAAACAGGTTCGGGGTTTTTGTATATTATTTGAATTGTTCGCGACGATGGATTTCTCGCAAATTAAATCATTAACCTTTGTATTTGTTTTTTGTATGAATAATTTATGAATTTGTAAATTAATTGCACCTTTATTGAAATATATATATATATATATATATATATATATATATATATATATATATATTTTGGTTGGATAGATGTGAGTTTGTGACCCTGGGTTTCACGCTTTAGCGATCGTCAGACAAACTGATTAATTTTTTTTAAAATCTGGGTTTATGTAGATTGCGTGTTTTTGGTGTTATTGTGAAAGTGGTGGGGAAATTTTGTCGTTTTGTCATTCATCGTACTAACGCAAACATCGATGTATGCAGACACATATACATACTTGGTCGTCCGTCGGGACTCATACATATATATAAAAAACATATGTAGACAGTTTCGGCTATGACACATGTATGTATACGGGTGGTGTTATGTCTATACATACGCATTTGTATGTTGAAATGTTGAAATTTAAACATTGGAAGTGTGGCGGAAATGTCTCGTTAATGTCTCGTGAATATATATATATATATATATATATATATATATATATATATATATATATATATATATAGGTATTCAAACATGTTTTATTGTATATATATATTATATTATATATATATATGTTACATATATATATATATATATATATATATATATAAACATATATATATATATATATATATATATATATATATATATATATATATATATATGTATATCTTTTATTCAAATATGTTTTATTGTGTATACACAATATATATATATATATATATATATATATACATACATATATATATATATATATATATATATATATATATATATATATATGTAGTATATCTTCATTCAAACATGTTTTATTGTGTATACACATATATATATATATATATATATATATATATATACATATATATATATATATATATATATGTAGGCAGTATATCTTCATTCAAACATGTTTTATTGTGTATACAATATATATATATATATATATATATATATATATATATATATATATATATATATATATATATGTAGGCAGTATATCTTCATAAACATTTTTATTGTGTATATATATATATATATATATATATATATATATATATATATATATATATATATATATATATATATATATATGTAGGCAGTATATCTTCATTCAAACATTTTTATTGTGTATAGTAATTTTTATACTGATCCTTTCCAGTTGCCTAATTAGTTTCTTGATGCTGATTCATTAAGGAAGGCGACGTAGTTTTTTTTTTTGGTTAACCCAAGTACTTTCGATCTTTTCTAAGATCATCTTCAGTGGTAAATTACAAAGACAAATTTATTGTAACTCCTATAAAATCTGCATTCCTTTATAATACTGGTTTTATAAACACACGCGAACCCGCTCTGTTATACTTATTTTTTAAATTTTAATCTATCCGTTGTAGTAATGGATTTTTTGCCACAACAAGCGTTTCCATATAAAGGAGCTGACCAGAAGTTGGTAGAAAGGTAAAATGGCATAGTATGTTATATGCACTTTGCTATATGTTGTTGCCATATTCGGAATAAATTTTGTTGACACTATTTATATTACTCGGTCTATTGTCCTCATCTTTGTCTAGCAGAAGGGAGCAGACAAGACTCTAAAATTCTCTTGTACTGTTCGCTCCTGAGGGTCTTTTCAATAGGTTTTAAGAAACCAGTTCCATGAAAAGAAAAGCACCCCCAGAACATTATACTGAACGGATGCTTAACAGTACTTACTGCTAAATTCAAAGAGCTTTCAAAGCTTCTTCTTCGGATTTTAGATCGCTTATCCTTTGAATTTTGCTCATCGGGGTAGACTGTTCTAGTTACTTAAGGACACATGACACAGTGGATAAAGGCGTTGGTTAGATCCAGTGACAGGACCCAAAAAGTTGTTAGTTAAATACCTGGTTATGGCAGCGGAGAACTTGCAGAGGTAAATTAACAGAAGATAACTGCTAACTGACATCCACGTGCCATGTCTAAACATGGCGCGTGGAACTAAGTCTACTCCAGCGAGCGAAATTAAGGGTTCAGTTCGACATTCTAACCACCTGAAGAAGGCCGGAGCGTACAACGGTCGAAACGTTGTCATAGATATGGCAACAAAGATGAGGAAAATAGTCCGAATAGTGTAAATAGTGTACATAATGTCCCACCTCAGAAATATCGACAGATACAAATTGTGTTGAGTGTCGGTTGGTTGATTTTGATATGAAGGGCCTCAAGAATTTGAAATTTGTTGTTTATTATTTATAAAAAAATAAAGTGATCAGCCGATTCCGATAATTTTCGAAGATAAAAAGAAAGAATATGAAAGAACTTCAAAAGAAGAGAAGGCATGAAACCAAACTGGAATTTAAACCTCAAATAAAACAACAAATAAAGAACAATTCAAGGAAAAGAGAAAATATTATTTGGTTTAACGCCCCTTTTAACTTAGCGGTTAAATGTAAAATAGGGAAAATATTTTTCAAATTACTTATTAAACATTTCCGCTAAAATTCAGAATTACATAAAATATTTAACAAAAACACTGCTAAATTAAGCTATAGTTGTACTAGTAATTTATAAACCACAATAAAAAGACAAAACGCCATAAATTTCAAAACTAACGTGCAGGAAACATCGTTAACAGTAAAATATGCAATTGTAGAAATAAAAGTAGATGTCCATTAGGTGGAATCTACAAAACTGAAGCAGTAATTTACAAAGCAGAAGAAATAGATAGAAACGGCCAGAGAAAATATACATAGGGTGTACTAAAGGTAGCTTCAAGAAGAGGTAGTATATTCACAAGTCATCTTTCAAGCTAGCCAAATATATGTGAAAATTAAAGGGAAAAAAAAAAGAAACTGGAAATTTTTAAAAAAAAGTTAAACCTTACAACAATCATAGAAATCTCTGCAACCATTGTCAACACAAAAACTTAACTTATAATATCATTTCCAGACTAAAAACTTTTGAATGAGAGTTCGAAAATTATAACCCGTTGCATGCATACTAAAGAGTTCCTTTTGAGTTCATATGAACCCGGATGAAAAGAAAGTATATACATTTGACTTAGCCCCGGCCGATACATTTCCAATACACTTGTTTTTCTCCTCCTCCTATCACACTTCACGTCCTGCGTTTATTTATTTATTTTTAAATAATAACCCGTTCATTAATTTAAAAAATAAAGCGTTAGGAAATCAATTGACCGAAATCGCCAGAAGATACTGAAAGGTTGAAACCAAGGTAACGGAATTGGCGGATTCTCCTAATTTTTTTTTTTATACTTAAAAATTCTACATGTTAATTTTTATTCATTTTCTTATACGTCTATTGAGCACTTTTTAATACTACTGTTCCTTGGTCTAATTCAACTCTGACCATTAACTTTATTATATATATATATATATTATTCGAGCCGAGTTCGAATTCCAGTCGAATCCATTACATTTCACTTACGTGCTAATACCCTTGGGAAAGGTATGAATCCTCTTCATCTCCCTCCAGCTATGGGTAAAATAGCAGGACAGACTGGGTTCTATAGCCTTGGATGGCAACTGGTCTAGGAGAAGGACAACTCTGAATTCAAAACCTGCGGAGGGTCGTTTGGGAACCTTGTGGCATTCGGTGCACCAGGTTTCTGTATTCGTCCCTCCAAAAAGGTGTGGCTGGTCCTGCACGAGGCCTTCACCACTATAATCAAATCTCATGTGCCGATGTCGGGATGTCGGTTTCCTGAAACTTATCGGCCTGACCCTCATACGTCGAACTCGACGGGAGAGTCGATTATATATATATATATATATATATATATATATATATGTGTATATATATGTGTGTGTGTGTGTGTGTGTGTGTGTGTGTGTGTGTGTGTGTATGTGTTTGATTAAATAAATTACAGATTTTATGTCTGCTTATCCAGTCATAATCACGAATAACCTTCCGTGTATTTCAATTAAATGATGTGAGAAATGAGCTATAATTGTGAAAATCGCTTTTATTTTCCAAGTACTTTCGATCTTCTTACAAGATGATCTTCAGGGGTGCAAGTACTAACTACTACTTGCATCCCTGAAAATCACGATTATGCTACCGAATTTATTTGTTCAACACTCTTGTGCAAATTAATTGGAACAAAACGAATAATTCCGTTATTTACTTCTTTTCATATTTTTCCGATGAAACATGACCCAGTGTATATGTTAGTACTTTGTACAACCATTCTACAAAGTCGTTCCTTGCAGATTGACCACAGATTCTCGAATGGATTTAAATCAGGACAGTTTCCGGGCCGGTCTATAAGACTTTGATCTGCTCACTGTGTTCGCGCAATTTGCCAGTGTGTTCGTGCAGTTACAATCTTCGTACGCTCCCTTGGAGTAACGTCCATCGCAGACAATGGTCGTAGGACAACTAATCGACATTCGAGACAATAGTGTTTGGGCGTGATAAAAATTTGATGCAATCAGGGATGACGCAATATTTTTTAAGACCGATCAAATTTCATCATGCACCTCGAAAATATATTCATATTACTGCACACCGCTGCAAATGACTTTATTTGAGAGGCAAATGGAATTCGATTACACCCTGTCATTCCAGTGGGTCTAAAACTGAGAGTGTGGTGAAAGAAAGGAAACTAAAGCGGTTGTTTCAATTAATTTGCACAAGGTTGTATACATTGAGACGACCCCAAGATAACTCGAACTATTATTAGAATCTATTATCGGCGTCAATCATCTTAACAACATAAGACACGCGGAGGACGATAGACTGATGGTGTATTCAGAAGAGAAACTATAATAACGCTTAGTAAATGTACCAAAGGAAAGCAAAAAAAAAAAGGATAAGAGGACAATATGTGGTCGTCAACACAAGATGTGGCCAAAGGTATGAGATTCGAATTGGACACACCTGAATCCTACAGGTACAGGAATTTAACTACAGTGCTGTTCGATAAAAGTGACTCCCCTGATTTTTTTTACTAAATGTTCTCTTCTCCGATGAAACGAAAGTTAAGCTAAATTCAAAGGATAAGCGATCTAAAATCCGAAGAAGAAGCTTTGAAAGCTCTTTGAATTTAGCAGTAAGTACTGTCAAGAATCTGTTCAGTATAATGTTCTGGGGATGCTTTTCTTTTCATGGAACTGGTTTCTTAAAACCTATTGAAAAGACCCTCAGGAGCGAGTAGTACAAGATAATTTTAGAGTCTCGTCTGCTCCCTTCTGCTGAAAGGGTGCAAATCGACCCCCACCAAGCTCATTTTTATGCAGGATAATGCGCCCTGTCACAAATCAAAATTGATGAAGGAATACTTTGATGAGAAGCAGGTGAGTGTTATGACATGGCCGCCCCAATCTCCTGACCTCAACCCCATAGAAAACTTATGGAGCATTATAAAATACAGTCTCTCGAGAAAGCAATTGAGCAACAAAGAGGATTTGATTTCATATCCGAATGGAATTCAAACATTTCTAAGAGTTACAAAAGATAGGTAGTTGTGAAGAGTCATGATCTCCCACGCCCTGAAGCGATACAGCAAATAGAAGAATTTAAAACATAAGGAGTCATTTTTTTTTTTTTGTTATTTTAGATTTTAATATCTACTAATTGGGGCCAGATCTTTTGGGTCACCTAGGCTATTGTGAGGATATTATTCTGTTTGCTGAGGATAGTATTGTGTTTACTGTGTAGAGAACGGTTTTTAAAACTTTCCGCTTCTAGAAGGTCTCTTAGATTTGGGTCCATCCCCCACCACCTCAGACGGATTCGCCCACAAACACGTCCGAACCGTTCTTGAATATTTTTTTTACCCGTGATATGTTTTAGCGACATTTACATAGCTGGAATTAAACTTAACACAAATTCTTTAAAATAGCAATCTTTTGTTTGTCAATAAAAAATACTTTAAGAAATACAATTATTTTATTATTTTACTATTTATTGCAAACCAAAGTAACACATATTTCAACATAACTGTAGTAAAAATAAATAAATGATTTTTATAAGCAGCATTATAACAATAGAACAATGAAAATAATCATCAGTTTGTTATATTAAGATCGTTTCAGTTTATGAAACTATTTAGAATTTAAAATATCTAGAAAATTAAAATCATTGCTTTATAGAAGCTTGACGAGCCCGGAGTTTCAGCCAAATTCTAGCCTAAAGGATAATACGGCCAGTCTACTAACTGGTATAGTCTTTTTACTGTGTGTTCTGACTACCTTCCTCTTCATCAATACGACCGCGAATTCCCAATATTAGAAACCGATATTCGATTGTTGATACGCTGAGCATAAGTTACATCTGATACGAACAAAAATAGCCCAAGCAAAGAGGTAACCAGATATTTCCATAGATTCAAGACTTAAAGATGGGTTGCTATTTGGGTATCATCGGTCATAGATCTGACCTTGGAGTGCTCCCCTGTTTCAAGCAAGATTTATTTGTTTAAGCGGGTCAGATTTCTCCAAAGTTGAGGTTGGTACGGTTAATTTGATTCCTATATTGAAGTACAACGTTACGACGCTTATAAAAAGTAAGTGATAAATATTCTCGTACGAGAATAATAATGAGATGGACATTGGAGAATTTGTGAAACGGAAAGAGGGTAATATATGCTGGACAAGAGATTATGAAGCCCGGCGTTGAATCGGCCCTTGTTACCGGCGTGTGCACACGTGCGTTTTGCTATGTATGGACGGTGCTTGTGTATAGGTATGTGTGCTTACCTATAAGGTGATTTTCCAAGTGTAAACAAAATCTTTATTGGTTGAATGCAGAAAGTTAAAGATGCTAGGGAAAATGCACCAGGACTCGGTAGCTAAATAAAATGAAAATGAAATAAGAAGAAAAAAAATAAACTAAAACGTCTTCAGTCAGTGTTATGATGTTGATTTGGGGTTAGTACAGACAAACGCCAAATAACACGTAACAATAAAAAGGGTTTTAATAGGTTGGTAAAAAAGGTACAGAAATCGCCTGAGTAGTCAATAACTAGCTCAGCTAAGAACTTCTCTGTCTATCTATCTAATATTTATTGTTATGTAAAAATACAAACAAATGTGGCACAAGGCCAAAAAGGGGGGTGGGGAATGACGGTCTTCTTCTGTCTTTAATCTAAAACTTAGCTAGTCACAGACACTGACCCAAAAATACCAACAATAATCCAATCACCAAAACATCACATTCACTCCTACCTTTCTTACTACGTCCACCATAATACCTCAGTTTCTCTATGAAGTCCTAACTAGTCCCCCTATTTACAGATATTGTTCATGGGGGGAGGGTCATAAAATAACAACTGTCTATCTATCTTCCCCATGTCAACTGACATTCTTCTATGTAAAGTCTTTGTTCACAGACGCAGACAAGTTCATCTTCAAGAGGGGTGGTAGGTTTCCGACACAACAGTCAGTCATCCAGAATTTATATTATTAAATTACTAGTACCATGTGCAATCATGACACATGTAAATGCCTTTCGAAACTTTCACACTTTCCACAGTTTCACACGTTCAGGTGATTTTCTAAGTGTAGCTTAGATGTGGCACGAGGTCGAAAGTATGGGGAACCCTATTCAGTCGTAATTAATCTAGCGAGACAAGCTTCCTAAGGCCGAAAGTATGGGGTACCTATTGAGGACCGAACTCACTCTTCAGTCGTAATTGATCTAACGAGACAAGTTTTCTAACCATTACAAGATGTCGAAGTGTCCAAATGATTTCTAAACGTAGCTTAGATGTGGATCAAGGCCGAAAGAATGAGGCCCTCAGGTAGGGTCGAACTCACTATTCAGTCGTAATTAATCTAGCGAGACAAGCTTCCTGAGGCCGAAAGTATGGGTTACCTATTGAGGACCGAACTCACTATTCAGTCGTAATTCATATAGCGAGACAAGCTTCCTAAGGCCGAAAGTATGGGGCACCCAGGGAGGATCGAACTCACTATTCAGTCGTAATTAATCTAGCGAGAGAAGCTTTCTAACCATTAGACCACGTCGGAGTGTTCAAATGATTTTCTAAGCATTGCTTAAGTGTGAATCAATGTCGAAAACGTGGTGCACCCAGTGAGGATCGAACACACTATTCAGTCGTACTTGATCCAGCTAGACTAGCTTCCTAACCATCACACCACGTCGAAAACCCAAATGATTTTCTAAGCTATTAACTGTTAACACACCAGCAATTGATCTAGAGAAGTGAAAGCCATATTTTTCGTCTGATAAAAGCCACTGAGAAGTGAAATGCTTAACCAATTCAGAATTGATTAGAGCCTACTTTGCCAAAAATAAGTCGAGTATTAGAAGAATCAAACGATTCCCCCGAGTTCTTAAAAACAGGGTCAACAGAAGAGTATTTCCAACAAATTCAGAAAGCAAGAAACAGCACGACATTTATTGTTGAGCTTAGAGAGAACAGGAGTCAGATCAGGAGCACATTTCTTTAAGACAATTACAACAATAACATCTAGTGCACATTCTTTGTTAGGGAACATGTTTAAAGGTGATAAGTGAACCCACGGACGGCGTGATATGCAAAGTGCACAGTACTGACTCAGTCTTAAGTGAAAAGTCAAGCAAAGATCCCCCATACGAGTCAAGAGGAGAATTGGAAAATAATTTACGAGCAAAGCATTCGGATTTCTCAAAATTCAAATTGAGTGAAAAGAAGATCTATTGAAGACTTACCCTTCTTTAATACATATTTACAGAACCGACAGAAAAGACGAGGAATAGACTTGGGAGTGGCTATACGGAACTTCATTCTATCAGCGAACAAAGACTTAGCCTCATTTAGGACAGGTTTGCAATCATTACGAGCCGTCACAAGACTTCTGTTTTGATCACAGCTATCACATTGACATAGTGATTTTCGTGGGCTATAGCGGCTGAACATCCGAGTGTAAACAATGAAGATGACGATTGACGTTGTATTTAAATTTTTGAACATCGGAGTTGACAAGAAGACAAGATGCCGGGCGAGATTTCTAGAAGCAATAAGTGCAGAAGAAGAAAGAGACTAGAAAGAGATTAGAATAAAACTAACGGTTATACATAGCAATTTCAGTAGTTAAATTATGAAAAGTATTACCAGCAATAAATTTTTGGAAAAAAATATTACCGACCATACATTTTTGAAAAAAAATTCCAGCAATATATTTTCGAAAAAAAATATTACCAGCAATACATTTTTGAAAAAAATACCAGCAATATATTTTTGAAAAAATATTACGAGCGATACATTTTGAAGAAAAAAAATATTACCTGAAATAGAATTTTGAAGAAAAAATATTACCAGCAATACATTTTTGGAAAAAAAACTATTACCAGCAATAAAATTTTGTCGACATTAAATAATCCATTGAGGTTGACATGACGTAAAACAAACCAAACCAAACCAATGCGCATGTGTGTTACTGGAGGTTAGCATTAGTCAGCATAAAGGAAAAAAATAAAAAATACATATGATTTGGTATGATTTCGTTTATCAACACCTCTATGTGCTATTTAATGCTGGAATCCAAATATTTTGAGTACAATCTTATGGCATCACCTAGAGATAAATAGGTATTGTTCAACAGAACAAACAAATACCGAACGCCATCTTAAACACGTCAATAGTACGTTAGAACTCAACCAGCAACACAGCATTACTTAAAAATTCTTCAACATATACATTAAAAAGATTTTACTACCCAAGGGTAAATGTAACTTCCTATATTTGTTCGATCACGAACTCACCGACGACCAAATAGATTTCTTGAGCATCGGCCGAAATTGCCACCTCAAACCTAGATACGACCCCACCCAAAAGAAAACCGTAATCGAAAGATTCTACTAATCAATCCAACAGCTGACAGCGGAAAATTAATTAAGATGGACCCAAATCTAAGAGACCTTCTAGAAGCGGAAAGTTTGAAAAACCGTTCTCTACACAGTAAACACAATACTATCCTCAGCAAACAGAATAATATCCTCACAAACTAACTCAAATCAGCTACAATCCCAATATCATCATCAGACGCGCTGACAAAACCAATAATTATGTCGTTTTCAAGTGATAAGATTACAACCAAAAATTACAATCTATCCTAAGGTAACATATCACAGAATCATTAAAATAAAAGTTCGTAAACAAACTGATCACAGTAAACAACGCTGAGATCGGTAACTTAAAAATCAAGAAGATTATCGTGGATTATCAATCAGGATATGTGCACGGTAATGTAAAACCCCATAAACCAGGTTTTCGTCTCCGAACTATCATATCCCAAATATCTACCGAAAACCCTCAATCGCAATTTCTCCATAAACACTTAACAATTACAGCACCTCATCAACAAATGAATTCCTCCATATCTTAAAAGCAACACATCCCACACTAGCTTCTCTTGATGTTGAAAATCGTTTTACCAACGTCCCCGTTGAAAATCGTTTTACCAACGTCCCCGTTGGATATCGTTTTACCAACGTCCCCGTTGAAAATCTTTTTACCAACGTCCCCGTTGAAAATCGTTTTACCAACGTCCCCGTTGAATATCGTTTTACCAACGTCCCCGTTGAAAATCGTTTTACCAACGTCCCCGTTGAATATCATTTTACCAACGTCCCCGTTAAAGAAACAATCAACATAATTAGTTACTGCATCAACAAATACCCGCCAATCCCTCATCCAAAAATTCTACCAGGAATTCTTCGGAAACTACTCCTCGCCTGTACCGCCAAAGCCTAATTTTATGATCATAATGGCAACACTTGCATCCAAAGTAATGGTGTCAGCACGGGAAACCCATTAAGTTCTGCTTTTTCTAACTTTTACATGTCTTATATTGAAAACAAAGTGTTTAAAACATCTGAGAAACCACATATCTATACAAGGTACGTTGACATTTTTGTTTTGAGATAAAAAAAAAATAAGGACGAAATTATAAATCTAAAATCAACTTTTGAAAAAAACTCAGCGATAAAATTTACACATGAACTCATGATTAATAACAAAATCCCATTCCTTGTTGTTTATATAGAACTAAAATACCAAGTATTCTCACTTACTCGTATAAAAAGACCATCAGTACGAATTCTTGTCTTCTAAACTACAGTAGGTAATGCCCGGAAAGATATAAAATAGCAGTGTTAGCAAACGTCTTAGTTAGATTCATAAATAGATTGAAAGAAAGAGAGAGATGAATTCAAAATGAAATCGATTGAACGATATATATATATATATATATATATATATGTGTGTGTGTGTGTGTGTGTGTGTGGATAGATAGATAGATAGATAGATAGATAGATAGATAGATAGATAGATAGAAACGAACAGACTGAGACAGATAGAAACGAATCGAATTAGATAGACAGAGAGAGAGAGAGATGAATTCAAAGTGAGGTCGATGGACTGATATATATATATATATATATATATATATATATATATATATATATAGAGAGAGAGAGAGAGAGAGAGAGAGAGAATAAAAATGATGGACAATTTTGTACTTCCTTTCCCCTGTAAAACAGAAAGACTTAAGGACGCTGGAAAAAACTTGATAAAAATTAATTAAATCTGCCGTATTATTATTATTTTTTTTTTTTAACTTTTCACCTCAAGCAAGGCGGGACTGCCACTAGCACCCAAGGGGTTACAGGTAGTGGGAGCAAGAGTAAAAAAGCGTGTGAGAGTAAAGGATGAAGTGAAAGGTCAAGGCATTTGGAGATGTGTATTAACATTGCATTTGAATAGTTGGAAATTATAGCTATGAAGGAAGTAAGCAAGAGGAAGGGAGTTCCATAGACGGGAAGTGCGAGACATGAAGCTATTGGAGTCGAAGAGAAGGCTAGAATTAACCGTTTCGATAATGAAAGGGTGGGGCAGAGATGCCGACCTAGTAGCACGTTTAAATTCATGCAGTTTGGGAACCAGCGAAAATAGCTCGTCGAAGTAGTTGAAAGAAAGTTTGCTGATCAAATATATGTTAATACATACTTTAAACGATAGATGGATATATAGATAGATACATAGACAGACTGAAAGGAAGAGAGTGATGAATTCAAATTGTGATCGCCCGAACGATATATATATATATATATATATGTGTGTGTGTGTGTAGAGAGAGAGAGAGAGGGGGGGAGAGAGAAAGAAACGAATAGATAGATAGATAGATAGATAGATAGATAGATAGATAGATAGACTGATGAATTCAAAGTGACATGATCGGGGAGAGAGAGGGATATATAGAGAGAGAAAAAAGATGGGGATATATATATATATATATATATATATATATATATAGAGAGAGAGAGAGAAAGAAAGAAGGAAAGAAACGAAACGACTGAGATAGATAGATGATAGATAGATAGATAGATAGATAGATAGATAGATAGATAGACTTAGAGAGACTGATGAATTCAAAGTGACATAGATGAAATGATACATATATGTATATATATATATATATATAGAGAGAGAGAAGAGGATATATATATATATATATATATATATATATATATATATATATATATATATATATATATATAGAGAGAGAGAGAGAGAGAGAGAGAGAGAGAAGAGGATACATATATATATGTATGTGTGTGTGTATATATATATATATATATATAGAGAGAGAGAGAGAGAGCAGAGACAGACAGAAGAGGATATATATGTATATATACATATATATATATGGAGAGAGAGGGGAGAGAGCGGGAGAAAGAAAATCACACATTCTTTTATGCTATAGTTCAAAGTAAATTCCTGTCTGGCCAACACATTTCACAATTCAGCCGGGAATATTATTGATTCTGTCTACCTCACCCAGGCCCAGAATTTATTATTATTTCTTGGGTTTGTCGAGTGTATCACCATCGTCACCCACCTTTGCATATATATAATATGACAACTTCAAAATAGAAACTAACATTTTAATGATTGTCTGAAATGCTTCTACTTCAGGCAAAATTACCAACCACGTCTCTCTTATGTTTTCCGTAATAGACCAACATGGGAATAGAGGTCTAAATAGGTAGGTAGTGATTAAAATATGTGCATTTGCCCGGAAAGTTGACACTAAATGACTATATGAATCCATAAAACGCTGAAGGTTGATTGATATTGTCTCCCACTGCGTGCCGTCCCTAATAGAAAATATGTTTAAACATGAATTTTGTAGCATTTTTTAGCAATTAAGTTTTTTTTCTTAATCCAACATTATTTCTTATTACTTCTTTTTTCTATGTGACCTGTCCATTCAGAACATTGGCTATCATGGCTCTCCACAATTTCCTGTTCTTTGTAGCGCTTAGTAAATTCTCTTTTTGCTCTCTCTTTCTCTCTCTCTCTCTCACCCCTCTCTCTCTCTCTCTCACTCTCTCTCTCTCTCCTGTTCTAACAAGCACGTTAGGTAGGTTTCCTGCGAGTCTCAAATTTTCTAAGCCGTCTTTCCTCAATATGTACCCTAGAAATTTCAACGGTCAAAAAATGGTTTGGAAATTTTAGTCAGGGTGATTTAGGTCTAAACAATCAACCACGCCCCGGACGACCTTCCGACGTCGATGGAGACGCCCTACTTGCCATGATGGAGAATAAAAGGAAGATTTCAATGGAAACTATTGCTAAAAGTTTCAAAATCGATATTTCAACTGTTTCTCGCCATTTGAAGAGGCTGGGGGTTCAAGAAAAACGGCTGATTTTGGCAAATCGAAAAGGCCTTATTTTCCAGCTGGACAACGCAAGACACCATCTTGAAAAACAGTCCTTGAAAATAGCTTAAAGAGTTTAAATGGGAAAACATTTCAGCTCGAATAGTATTCGTCTGATTTGCCTCGTTCGGATATTCAGTTGTTCCGGTTTTCACAGACGAGTGTAAATGAACTATCTCATAAACTTCTTTAAAAAAAAACAGGAAGTTTTTACGAAAATGGTATCAACAAGGTTGGAGATTAATAGGAGTCAGTTGTTAAAAACAATGGAGAATATCTGTCTATATTTATGAAATGAGGTATTATGTACATTATTTACATTATTCGGACTATTGTCCTCATCTTTGTTGCCATATTTATTACAACGTTTAGGTCATTCAGTATCTGTCTATATTTCTGAGATGAGGTATTATGTACATTATTTACATTATTCGGACTATTGTCCTCATCTTTGTTGCCGTATTTATTACAACGTTTAGGTCTTTCAGTATCTGTCTATATTTCTGAGATGAGGTATTATGTACACTATTTACATTATTCGGACTATTCTCTTAATCTTTGTCGCCATATTTATTACAACGTTTCTGTGCCATGTGTCCTCAAGGACACATGGCACAGTGGATAAAGGCGTTGGTTAGATCCAGTGATAGGACCCAAGAAGTGTGAGTTCAATACGCGATTAAGGTAGGGGAGAACTTTCAGAGGGAAATTAACTGGAGATAACTGATAACTGACATCCATTAAACATGGCACGTGGAACTAGAACAGTCTACCCCAGTGAGCCAAATAAAGGGTCCAGTTCGACATTCCAACCTCCTGAAGAAGGCCAGAGCGTAAAACGGCCGAAACGTTGTAATAAATATGGCGACAAAGATAAAGACAATAGTCCGAAAAATGTAAATAATGGAGAATATCTACTTTTGTGTGTGTGTGTGTGTATGTGTGTGTGTGTGTGTGTGTGTGAATATGTATATATTGCAGATTCTTCTCATGAATTTATCAAGAGTCTCTAAAGACTCTTGATAAATTCATGAGAAGAATCTGCAATATTATTGGTCCTGACCTGGTATCTCGGCTTCAGTCACTTTCCTACCGCCGTAACGTAGCTTCTCTATGCCTCTTCTATATGATGGTTATTGAGTGAGATTGTAAGGGAAAGGTGCTCCTGTTATATATTTAGAGATTCTTGATAAAATCCAAAGAAGAATTAGCAATGTCATTGGTCCTGACATGGCATCTCGGCTTCAGTCACTTTCCTACCGCCGTAACGTAGCTTCTCTGTGCCTCTTCTATATGATGGTTATTGAGTGAGATTGTAACGGAAAGGTGCTCCTGTTATATATTTAGTGATTCTTGATAAAATCCAAAGAAGAATCAGCAATATTATTGGTCCTGACCTGGCATCTCAGCTTCAGTCACTTTCCTACCGCCGTAACGTAACTTCTCTGTGCCTCTACTATATGATGGTTATTGAGTGAGATTGTAACGGAAAGGTGTTCCTGTTATATATTTATTGGTTCTTGATAAAAATCAAAAAGAAGAATCAGCAATATTATTGGTCCTGACCTGGGATCTCGGCTTCAGTCACTTTCCTGCCGCCATAACGTAGCTTCTCTGTGCCTCTTCTATATTATGGTTATTGAGTGAGATTGTAAGGGAAAGGTGTTCCTGTTATATATTTAGAGATTCTTGATAAAATCCAAAGAAGAATCGGCAATATTATTGGTCCTGACCTGGTATCTCGGCTTCAGTCACTTTCGTGCCGCCATAACGTAGCTTCTCTGTGCCTCTTCTATATTATGGTTATTGAGTGAGATTGTAATGGAAAGGTGTTCCTGTTATATATTTAGAGATTCTTGATAAAATCCAAAGAAGAATCAGCAATATTATTGGGCCTGACCTGGCATCTCGGCTTCAGTCACTTTCCTACCGCCGAAACGTAGCTTCTCTGTGCCTCTACTATATGATGGTTATTGAGTGAGATTGTAAGGGAAAGGTGCTCCTGTTATATATTTAGAGATTCTTGATAAAAGCCAATGAAGAATCGGCAATATTATTAGTCCTGAACTGGCATCTCGGCTTCAGTCACTTTCCTACCGCCGTAACGTAGCTTCTCTGTGCCTCTTCTATATGATGGTTATTGAGTGAGATTGTAAGGGAAAGGTGCTCCTGTTATATATTTAGAGATTCTTGATAAAAGCCAATGAAGAATCGGCAATATTATTAGTCCTGAACTGGCATCTCAGCTTCAGTCACTTTCCTACCGCCGTAACGTAGCTTCTCTGTGCCTCTTCTATATGATGGTTATTGAGTGAGATTGTAAGGGAAAGGTGCTCCTGTTATATATTTATTGGTTCTTGATAAAAATCAAAAAGAAGAATCAGCAATATTATTGGTCCTGACCTGGGATCTCGGCTTCAGTCACTTTCCTGCCGCCATAACGTAGCTTCTCTGTGCCTCTTCTATATTATGGTTATTGAGTGAGATTGTAAGGGAAAGGTGTTCCTGTTATATATTTAGAGATTCTTGATAAAATCCAAAGAAGAATCGGCAATATTATTGGTCCTGACCTGGTATCTCGGCTTCAGTCACTTTCGTGCCGCCATAACGTAGCTTCTCTGTGCCTCTTCTATATGATGGTTATTGAGTGAGATTGTAATGGAAAGGTGTTCCTGTTATATATTTAGAGATTCTTGATAAAATCCAAAGAAGAATCAGCAATATTATTGGGCCTGACCTGGCATCTCGGCTTCAGTCACTTTCCTACCGCCGAAACGTAGCTTCTCTGTGCCTCTACTATATATGATGGTTATTGAGTGAGATTGTAAGGAAAGGTGCTCCTGTTATATATTTAGAGATTCTTGATAAAAAATCCAAAGAAGAATCAGCAATATTATTGGTCCTGACCTGGCATCTCGGCTTCAGTCACTTTCCTACCGCCGTAACGTAGCTTCTCTGTGCCTCTTCTATATGATGGTTATTGAGTGAGATTGTAAGGAAAGGTGCTCCTGTTATATATTTAGAGATTCTTGATAAAATCCAAAGAAGAATCAGGCAATGTTATTGGTCCTGACCTGGAATCTCGGCTTCAGTCACTTTCCTACCGCCGTAACGTAGCTTCTCTGTGCCTCTTCTATATGATGGTTATTGGAGTGAAATTGTAAGGAAAGGTGCTCCTGTTATATATTTAGAGATTCTTGATAAAATCCAAAGAAGAATCAGCAATATTATTGGTCCTGACCTGGCATCTCGGCTTCAGTCACTTTCCTACCGCCGTAACGTAGCTTCTCTGCGCCTCTTCTATATGATGGTTATTGAGTGAGATTGTAAGGAAAGGTGCTCCTGTTATATATTTAGAGATTCTTGATAAAATCCAAAGAAGAATTAGCAATGTCATTGGTCCTGACCTGGCATCTCGGCTTCAGTCACTTTCCTACCGCCGTAACGTAGCTTCTCTGTGCCTCTTCTATATGATGGTTATTGAGTGAGATTGTAACGGAAAGGTGTTCCTGTTATATATTTAGAGATTCTTGATAAAATCCAATGAAGAATCCGCAATATTATTAGTCCTGAACTGGCATCTCGGCTTCAGTCACTTTCCCACCGCCATAACGTAGTTTCTCTGTGCCTCTTCTATATGATGGTTATTGAGTGAGGTTGTAAGGGAAAGGTGTTGCTGTTATATATTTATTGGTTCTTGATAAAATCAAAAGAAGAATCAGCAATATTATTGGTCCTGACCTGGGATCTCGGCTTCAGTCACTTTCCTACCGCCATAACGTAGCTTCTCTGTGCCTTTCTATATTATGGTTATTGAGTGAGATTGTAAGGAAAGGTGTTCCTGTTATATATTTAGAGATTCTTGATAAAATCCAAAGAAGAATCGGCAATATTATTGGTCCTGACCTGGTATCTCGGCTTCCAGTCCTTTCGTGCCGCCGTAACGTAGCTTCTCATGCCTCTTCTATATGATGGTTATTGAGTGAGATTGTAAGGAAAGGTGCTCCTGTTATATATTTAGAGATTCTGATAAAATCCAAAAGAAGAATCAGCAATATTATTTATCCTGACCTGGTATCTCGGCTTCAGTCACTTTCCTGCCGCCATAACGTAGTTTCTCTGTGCCTCTTCTATATGATGGTTATTGAGTGAGATTGTAAGGAAAGGTGTTCCTGTTATATATTTAGAGATTCTTGATAAAAATCCAAAGAAGAATCAGCAATATTATTGGTCCTGACCTGGCATCTCGGCTTCAGTCACTTTCCTACCGCCGTAACGTAGCTTCTCTGTGCCTCTTCTATATGATGGTTATTGAGCGAGATTGTAAGGGAAAGGTGTTCCTGTTATATATTTAGAGATTCTTGATAAAATCCAAAGAAGAATTAGCAATATTATTGGTCCTGACCTGGCACTCGGCTTCAGTCACTTTCCTACGGCCGTAACGTAGCTTCTCTGTGCCTCTTCTATATGATGGTTATTGAGTGAGATTGTAAGGAAAGGTGCTCCTGTTATATATTTAGAGATTCTTGATAAAATCCAAAGAAGAATCAGCAATATTATTGGTCCTGACCTGGCATCTCGGCTTCAGTCACTTTCCTACGGCCGTAACGTAAGCTTCTCTGTGCCTCTTCTATATGATGGTTATTGAGTGAGATTGTAAGGAAAGGTGCTCCTGTTATATATTTAGAGATTCTTGATAAAATCCAAAGAAGAATCAGCAATATTATTGGTCCTGACCTGGCATCTCGGCTTCAGTCACTTTCCTACCGCCGTAACGTAGCTTCTCTGTGCCTCTTCTATATGATGGTTATTGAGTGAGATTGTAAGGGAAAGGTGTTCCTGTTATATATTTAGAGATTCTTGATGAAATCCAAAGAAGAATCAGCAATATTATTGGTCCTGACCTGGCATCTCGGCTTCAGTCACTTTCCTACCGCCGTAACGTAGCTTCTCTGTGCCTCTTCTATATGATGGTTATTGAGTGAGATTGTAAGGGAAAGGTGCTCCTGTTATATATTTAGAGATTCTGATAAAATCCAAAGAAGAATCAGCAATATTATTGGTCCTGACCTGGCATCTCGGCTTCAGTCACTTTCCTACCGCCGTAACGTGCTTCTCTGTGCCTCTTCTATATGATGGTTATTGAGTGAGATTGTAAGGGAAAGGTGTTCCTGTTATATTTAGAGATTCTTGATAAAATCCAAAGAAGAATTAGCAATGTTATTGGTCCTGACCTGGCATCTCGGCTTCAGTCACTTTCCTACCGCCGTAACGTAGCTTCTCTGTGCCTCTTCTATATGATGGTTATTGAGTGAGATTGTAAGGGAAAGGTGCTCCTGTTATGTATTTCGAGATTCTTGATAAAATCCAAAGAAGAATCAGCAATATTATTGGTCCTGACCTGGCATCTCGGCTTCATTTACTTTCCTACCGCCGTAACGTAGCTTCTCTGTGCCTCTTCTATATGATGGTTATTGAGTGAGATTGTAAGGGAAAGGTGTTCCTGTTATATATTTAGAGATTCTTGATAAAATCCAAAGAAGAATCAGCAATATTATTGGTCCTGACCTGGCATCTCGGCTTCAGTCACTTTCCTACCGCCATGACGTAGCTTCTCTGTGCCTCTTCTATATGATGGTTATTGAGTGAGATTGTAAGGGAAAGGTGCTCCTGTTATATATTTAGAGATTCTTGATAAAATCCAAAGAAGAATTAGCAATGTTATTGGTCCTGACCTGTCATCTCGGCTTCAGTCACTTTCCTACCGCCGTAACGTAGCCTCTCTGTGCCTCTTCTATATGATGGTTATTGAGTGAGATTGTAAGGGAAAGGTGTTCCTGTTATATATTTAGAGATTCTTGATAAAATCCAATGAAGAATCGGCAATATTATTGGTCCTGAACTGGCATCTCAGCTTCAGTCACTTTCCTACCGTCGTAACGTAGCTTCTCTGTGCCTCTTCTATATGATGGTTATTGAGTGAGATTGTAAGGGAAAGGTGTTCCTGTTATATATTTAGAGATTCTTGATAAATCCAATGAAGAATCGGCAATATTATTGGTCCTGAACTGGCATCTCAGCTTCAGTCACTTTCCTACCGCCATAACTTAGCTTCTCTGTGCCTCTTCTATATGATGGTTATTGGGTGAGATTGTAAGGGAAAGGTGCTCCTGTTATATATTTAGAGATTTTGATAAAATCCAATGAAGAATCGGCAATATTATTTATCCTGACCTGGTATCTCGGCTTCAGCCACTTTCCTGCCGCCATAACTTAGTTTCTCTGTGCCTCTTCTATATGATGGTTATTGGTGAGATTGTAAGGAAAGGTGCTCCTGTTATATATTTAGAGATTCTTGATAAAAACCAAAGAAGAATCAGCAATATTATTGGTCTGACCTGGCATCTCGGCTTCAGTCTTTCCTACCGCCGTAACGTAGCTTCTCTGTGCCTCTTCTATATGATGGTTATTGAGTGAGATTGTAAGGAAAGGTGTTCCTGTTATATATTTAGAGATTCTTGATAAAAACCAAAGAAGAATCAGCAATATTATTGGTCCTGACCTGGCATCTCGGCTTTCAGTCCTTTCCTACCGTCGTAACGTGGCTTCTCTGTGCCTCTTCTATATGATGGTTATTGAGTGAGATTGTAAGGGAAAGGTGTTCCTGTTATATATTTAGAGATTCTTGATAAATCCAATGAAGAATCGGCAATATTATTGGTCCTGAACTGGCATCTCAGCTTCAGTCACTTTCCTACCGCCATAACTTAGCTTCTCTGTGCCTCTTCTATATGATGGTTATTGAGTGAGATTGTAAGGAAAGGTGCTCCTGTGTTATATATTTAGAGATTCTTGATAAAATCAATGAAGAATCGGCAATATTATTTATCCTGACCTGGTATCTCGGCTTCAGTCACTTTCCTGCCGCCATAACTTAGTTTCTCTGTGCCTCTTCTATATGATGGTTATTGAGTGAGATTGTAAGGAAAAAGGTGCTCCTGTTATATATTTAGAGATTCTTGATAAAAACCAAAGAAGAATCAGCAATATTATTGGTCCTGACCTGGCTTCTCGGCTTCAGTCACTTTCCTACCGTCGTAACGTTTCTCTGTGCCTCTTCTATATGATGGTTATTGAGTGAGATTGTAAGGAAAAGGTGTTCCTGTTATATATTTAGAGATTCTTGATAAATCCAATGAAGAATCAACAATATTATTGGTCCTGAACTGGCATCTCAGCTTCAGTCACTTTCCTACCGCCATAACTTTAGCTTCTCTGTGCCTCTTCTATATGATGGTTATTGAGGAGATTGTAAGGAAAAGGTGCTCCTGTTATATATTTAGAGATTCTTGATAAAATCCAATGAAGAATCGGCAATATTATTTATCCTAACCTGGTATCTCGGCTTCAGTCACTTTCCTGCCGCCATAACTTAGTTTCTCTGTGCCTCTTCTATATGATGGTTATTGAGTGAGATTGTAAGGGAAAGGTGCTCCTGTTATATATTTAGAGATTCTTGATAAAAACCAAAGAAGAATCAGCAATATTATTGGTCCTGACCTGGCATCTCGGCTTCAGTCACTTTCCTACCGTCGTAACGTAGCTTCTCTGTGCCTCTTCTATATGATGGTTATTGAGTGAGATTGTAAGGGAAAGGTGTTCCTGTTATATATTTAGAGATTCTTGATAAATCCAATGAAGAATCGGCAATATTATTGGTCCTGAACTGGCATCTCAGCTTCAGTCACTTTCCTACCGCCATAACTTAGCTTCTCTGTGCCTCTTCTATATGATGGTTATTGAGTGAGATTGTAAGGGAAAGGTGTTCCTGTTATATATTTAGAGATTCTTGATAAAATCCAATGAAGAATCGGCAATATTATTTATCCTGACCTGGTATCTCGGCTTCAGTCACTTTCCTGCCGCCATAACTTAGTTTCTCTATTGCCTCTTCTATATGATGGTTATTGAGTGAGATTGTAAGGAAAAGGTGCTCCTGTTATATATTTAGAGATTCTTGATAAAAACCAAAGAAGAATCAGCAATATTATTGGTCCTGAACTGGCATCTCAGCTTCAGTCACTTTCCTACCGTCGTAACGTAGCTTCTCTGTGCCTCTTCTATATGATGGTTATTGAGTGAGATTGTAAGGGAAAGGTGTTCCTGTTATATATTTAGAGATTCTTGATAAATCCAATGAAGAATCGGCAATATTATTGGTCCTGAACTGGCATCTCAGCTTCAGTCACTTTCCTACCGCCATAACTTAGCTTCTCTGTGCCTCTTCTATATGATGGTTATTGAGTGAGATTGTAAGGGAAAGGTGCTCCTGTTATATATTTAGAGATTCTTGATAAAATCCAATGAAGAATCGGCAATATTATTTATCCTGACCTGGTATCTCGGCTTCAGTCACTTTCCTGCCGCCATAACTTAGTTTCTCTGTGCCTCTTCTATATGATGGTTATTGAGTGAGATTGTAAGGGAAAGGTGCTCCTGTTATATATTTAGAGATTCTTGATAAAATCCAAAGAAGAATCAGCAATATTATTGGTCCTGACCTGGCATCTCGGCTTCAGTCACTTTCCTACCGCCGTAACGTAGCTTCTCTGTGCCTCTTCTATATGATGGTTATTGAGTGAGATTGGAGGGGAAAGGTGCTCCTGTTATGTATTTAGAGATTCTTGATAAAATCCAAAGAAGAATCAGCAATATTATTGGTCCTGACCTGGCATCTCGGCTTCAGTCACTTTCCTACCGTCGTAACGTAGCTTCTCTGTGCCTCTTCTATATGATGGTTATTTAGTGAGATTGTAAGGGAAAGGTGTTCCTGTGATATATTTAGAGATTCTTGATAAATCCAAAGAAGAATCCGCAATATTATTGGTTCAGACCATATTCACATGATCCAAAGGAATATAGTGCTTTTCATTTGTGGATAGTTTGGTTGCAGGAGTTGACAGGAAAGTTATCAGTACTGACAGGAAGTGAAAAGACTATTGAATCCATTGTTATATATAAACATTGTGAATATGTATAATTTTGTATTTAATTTTCTAATTGGCCATGAACATTTGTAATGAACTAAGAGTAGGATTTATTACTATAAATGCTATATCTATTAAATGCTTGTGTTTGATTGGACATCCCTAGATATAGAAAATATTATTAAAGAAGATATGCAATACTGTCACATCGAGTCTAGTGACCCTGTTATATGTTTAGATTTTCTTGATAAATTCTAAAGCATAATCTGCAACGCTATTGGTCCTGACCTGGCATCTCAGTTTCAGTCATTTTCCTTACCGCTGTAATATGTCCTCCCTCTGCCTTTTCTATAAATATTTTCATGATAATTATTTTGATAAACTTTTCTCTTGGGTATGTATTATTTATTTTGTTTAGTTTCTTGTGTACAAATTATTTTCATTGTAAATATCCACTGTATCTTCATTCTTAAATGATGTTTTTTTTTGTAACCACCCCCTCTGCAGACAAATTGTACACATGGGAACTAGTTATGACTACATAGAGACCCAGAGGTATTATGGTGACATTAATTAAAGTTGCAAGTAAGAATGTGTTCTTTTGATGCGGTATATTTGGATCAATAATCGTGGCTCGCTAAGACAGCAATCTGTCCCTCCCCCAATGCTTCTATTTTGGTCTTGTGCCACAATTTTCTATTTTACAAAATAATTATTACTTTCCTTTTTGGTACATATGGGGACTAGTTAGGACTTCATAACGTTTCTAAAGTATTATGGTGGCTGTAGCACAATTGGTAAGTTAGAATGTGTTGTTTTTGGTGTAAGGAATAAATGTAATATGTTTGCGTCAGTGTTTGTAGCAGGCTCAGTTTGAAGATCAATCTACTTCCATCCCTCCATTTTGGTCTTGTTCCACAATTTTATATTTAACAAAATAAATATTACTTTCCTCTTTGGTATCTAGACTTTATAAATTTAAGCGCAATACAAGATTGGCGCCAAGGTCTTATCATTTTACAGTTGAAATGGCGAGATGTAACCATAAATTCTACGCTAAAACTTTATAGCTTTTTATGCTTGTGGAACTCTCTTCCGCTTTATTGATTCGCATTCAACTTTGATCTTCCAAAATTTATGTACAATGTCAATCATTATCTTCTGTCTTCTTAATTCTTATTCTTTTACTGTCTCTCTCCATTTTTTTTCTTGTAGCCTCTAACACTCAGTAATTCCTTGTTTCTTAGCGTCGGTATCTTCATCATTCGACCGTAGTTGGGATCATTGAGCCAATGCGAATGATCCTTTCTTTAGCTGTGACAGTATGTGCTACGCTATATATATATATATATATATATATATATATTCGTAACTCCTCTCCACCAAGTGACTATAGCATGAAACAGCCTGCCGCCTCTGAGTGTTGACTTCAATGTTCACTTATATATATATATATATATATATATATATATATATATATATATATATATATGGGGAGATAGATAGATAGATAGATAGATAGATAGATAGATAGATAGATAGAATTAGAAAAGCTTCCCTAACTACACTGTCGATGAACAAATAATGCGATCAATTACAAATTTTTATATAAATCAAATAGAACTTAATACTTCCTCAAATAACCCTAATCATATTAAATCGTAATCAGATGCAATGTAAATATAAACATGATGAAAAAAATCCATAAAAAAACTCATAAATCCCCATCAGATCCCAGTAAAATAAAATGAAATCTTACTTATTATAAAACGCATATGTGTGTGTGTGTGTGTGTGTGTGTGTGTGTGTGTGTGTGTGTCTGTGTCTGTACGTTTATATATTGGATCGGATTTCCTACATTTTTCAACCGATTTCAACAAAACTTCACATGACTACGTAAAATTACCTTGCGGTGATTCTGACAGCGCCAAAAATTAGAAAAACACAATTGTTTTTGCACGAAATCAATTTGAAAACACGATAAAACACAATTCTGTCGCCAGAATGAAAGGGAGACAACTCATATCGAGATATACTTATTATAAAACTCAAGTTGTGTGTGTGTGTGTGTGTGTGTGTGTGTGTGTGAGAGAGAGAGAGTGTGTGTTCGTTTATATATGGGATCGGATTTCCTACATTTTTCAACCGATTTCAACAAAACTTCACTTTTTTTTGGCAGGTAGTGTTTCTTATTGTCTTGCACACTTTTTTCTTTATTTTTAAATACAGAATGCTTTAAAAATTCCATTTACAAGACAATTGTTTATAATAAAATTCTATTCAATCGATAGACTCATAACGATTGAAAACAATGTTTTTGTTTGAGTTTGGGTTTGACCAATTCGTAAAAAAAAAACAAAAAAAAAAAACTAATTAAGAAATGCGTGTCAGTCAACTTTAAACAATAATCTTTGTCAATTTTATTTTTCAGTCTTTATGATGTTCGATAATTGATCTATCTCTTTTACTGTTACATCCCCGGGCAACGCCGGGCTCTACTGCTAGTTAATTATATACTATACCATACTTAATACAACCAACTTTATCGCTCGACTGTCTTTGATTTTCTCTTTGAAACACAAACGGGCCTTTCTAATTCTATCTATCTATCTATCTATCTATCTATCTATCTATCTCTTTCTCTTTCTCCATATATATATATATATATATATATATATATATATATATATATATATAAGAACATTGAAGTCAAAACCCAGAGGTGGCAGACAGTTTCATGCTGGAAGCGGCATTACGATTGCGTCCAGCATGAAACAGCCTGTCGCTTCTGAGTGTTGACTTCAATGTTAATTTTTATATTTATATTTACATACGCTCTATCTCTGATATTGAGCACTTTATCCCATAAATATAGCACACCTTAAAACTATATTTTTGATATGATATATATATATATATATATATATATATATATATATATATATATATATATATATATCCTCCAGATCTACAAACCAACAATTCGCCCTTGCATGGAGTATTGCTGCCATATATGGTCTAGTGTCCTTCTGTTTGCCTCGAGGTTCTTGATAGGCTCCAGAGGCGGATATGCAATGTGGATGGCCCTGCCCTGGCGTCTCGTCTACAGTCACTTTCTCACAGACGCGCCGTTGCCTCCCTCTGTCTTTTCTACAAATACTTTCATGGCAATTGCTTCAAGGAGCTGCATTCGCTGGTTCCCAGACGTCATGAGTTCCAGCGCCTTACGAGGCTGGCATCCCACTCTCACCCCTTCACTGTCAGAAACTCCTAAATGTAGCCGTCTCTTCTACTCTAATAGCTTCATGTCTCCCACCTCTCGCCTGTGGAACTCCTTCCCTTTTCCTGTTTCCTGTGAGCTATAATCTCCAGCTATTCAAGTGTAATGTCAATCGACATCTCCAGTTGCCTTGATCTATCCACTACCCTCATCCTTTCTTATATCACTCCTATCTGATGTTGCTCTAAACTTTCTGTAACCCCTTGCGTCCTAGTGGCTTCCCGCCTTGCTTGGGGTGAAATGCTTAAAATAGGTTAAATGAGGATTTCGTATGTTAATATATAAGACATGCAGGTGTAACGACACGATCAGACTAATCCTAATCGTAAATGTTATTTAGGCATTCTTGATGTCAGAATGGCAAACCAATCTATATTACACTTGGAATTCTAGAACCTAAAGAACAATGACTAGCAGACTGAGTTCATTTTTTTCCTTTCTTTTTTTCTGTTTTGTTTTTAATTTTTCATCAAGAAATTTTGCATTACTAAATTGCTGCTGTGCCGTGCGCCACCTGGCCAACCACATGAGCTGGCCAATGGCGTCGGAAACATTTCCAAACGACACGTCGGAAACATTTTGTGTACATTATGGTAAACGTCTGCCTGCCTGTCGTTCCGATGGGACGAATATTTATTTCATATTTCTCTTTCACTCTTTTTCGTTTATGCTTCTATATGAATTTCTCTCTGTCTCATTCTCTTTTCTCTGCCTAGCTATACTATTCAATGAAACATGCTTGAATGAAGATATACATATATATATATATATATATATATATATATATATATATATATATATATATATATATATGCGGTACTAGTGGAAAGCCCTCAATACCAGTGATAGAAGTAACATAATAAGTTGTATGGATATAAGTTTGTGACCCTGAGTTTCATGCTTTTGCGATCATCAGATAAGCAGTTTGTCTGCTGATCGCAAAAATAATGAAATATATATATATATATATATATATATATATATATATATGTATGTATCCGACAATTATTTTAAGGCATTTTTTTAATGTTTATATGTTCTTTTTATAGATACAAATATTTAAATAAATGCTCTGTTTATAATAAATAGTATCAACAACGTTTACTGAGAAATTTTCCTATAGCCTGACGTGCTTTTACCTATTGAGCCACAGAGGAGCGTATCCGTTAGCAAGGTCGATTTTACTGTTTTTAAACTACAATGATTTTATCTCATACATTCATATCTGCTCGATGCGTATCCAAATGTAAACAAATGACGTCACACATTATGAAATGGACAAAGTCTGACAATTATTTTAAGACATTTTTTATGTTTATACGTTATTTTTGTATGTATGTATGTATGTATGTATGTATGCAAACTCTAAAAACGACTTTAAAGAAACATGAAGGTTAGACCAGTTACTAAAACGCTGTCGTGTTGCCTGTCTACTCTTCTTTATTGAGCCGAATCTTGGGTCATCTAGCTGCGATATTAATGCTTCCTCGAACGCCTCCCACCACCGTTGTAACTACATCATTCTCAATATTTACTGGCGTGACTTTATCGTAAACACTGGTGTCCTCAAAATCAGCAGTTCGCATAAGCACAGGCAATGCAAAAGAAAAGTTATCTTCACTAGACTGGCCACGTGGTGAGCGTAGAAGATTATCGCACCGCGCAATTAACAATAATAATAATAATAATAATAATAATAATCTGCCCTGTGTCTCATCTTCTGTAGAACCGACGAACGCCAGTATGCAAAATAAATCTGCCGATATGGTGAGAGAAAACTTTCAGGATTTCGTCACAAATGAATGAAATTATATTAGCAATGTTTTCTTTTTTGGAAAATCTTTTTCGCATCAGTTACCCTCACTTACTTAATTTTAAGAAATTTTGACAAATTAAATTTTTAGCCGATTAATTCTTATATAAGTGAAGAGCAGAATTGCTTAGATAATTTAAATCACACATATATATGATTTAAATATATATATATATATTGTCATCCACAGACAGACCGATTCGCAGCTCATCAGTGTGTTTAGATGTCTGATTGCCTCTAGTTAGGATAGAAGCCCGACTGAATTGGCGTCACTAAGCCATTGGCGCAGGTTAGGGGAGAGTGTGAATTTACGCGTATTTAGTTTTAGAAAACACACAGTGACTGAGAGAACTCGATTCGATTTACCGAAGAGTCATGCATTATTAGCTGTAATAGTCACTGTTTACAAACCCACACTTCCTCTTGTAAAACAGAAATACCAGTTATCGAAAATATATTCTGAAGCGTAAAATAAAACAAATGTAATAAAACTAAGGCATTATTTAATTAGAAAAGCTTTTAATTGCTTTTATAAGTAAGATTTATTAAGGACACGATTTTCTTAAGAAGAAAATTTTTTCGATGAATTATTAATTTTTACAAGAATTGTTTTTTTTTTTTAAATTTTAATTATTAAATTATTTAATTTATAACAATATAAATTGTTTAAATTTCTGCACTATTTCAAGGCGGTTAGGAATTAAAAATTGAAAAAAAAATAAAAGTCGTTCAGCCCAATATTTTTAAAATAATTTTTATTTTATTTTTTTAGCGTAGAAACAGTCCTATTTTGTTAAGTATGGATGTCCGTCAATGGCTTAATGGTAGAATCCCAAACCTACGCCAATTCGGTCGGGTTTCTATCCTAACTAGAGGCAATCAGACATCTAAACACACTGATGAGCTGCGAATCGGTCTGTCTGTGAATGACAATATATATTTAAATCATATATATGTGTGATTTAAATTATCTAAGCAGTTCAGCTCTTAACTTATATAAGAATTAATTGGCTAAAGACTTAATTTATCGAAATTTCTTAAAATTAAGTAAGTGAGGATAACTGATGCGAAAAAAAGAATTTTACCAAGATTTTAATAGTTGTCCTCCCTAAAAATCTAGCCGTCTGCAATTCTTTCAGTATTTAG
Organism: Acanthosepion pharaonis; assembly: GCA_903632075.3. Taxonomy (NCBI): domain Eukaryota; kingdom Metazoa; phylum Mollusca; class Cephalopoda; order Sepiida; family Sepiidae; genus Acanthosepion; species Acanthosepion pharaonis. Next base: position 2,838,104 of record CAHIKZ030003380.1, on the reverse strand, counting down.
TTCTGTGTTTCATCGTGTTTACGCCTCACCAGGCTTTGCTAATCCTCCCATACAAATTTTAAACTTTAAAATTTAAAGTAATTCTTACTTTTCTATTTCGCTAAATATTTTTATTTTATGTATTTATTTTGATGTGGGTCATACTTCACTTAAATAACCTGGAGACGAAACCTAAAATAATTCTACTAAACTAAAAAAAAAATTATTTTTTACATTTTAACTTAAATTAATTTTTTCTTATTCAATTTCTATTTGAAGTTCTTATTTTTTTTTCATTTGAGTGTCACTTTGAAATGTTCTTTCAAATTATTTTTATTTTAACTTCTACTTCACAAAAAATGATTTTTTGTTAGTAGTTTTTTTTACCATTGACTATATTTTAAGTTTATTCTTTTTGCGAGAGTTATTTTGATAAAACGTAAAGCCATAAATCTAAAGTAACTAAAATTCAATAAAATGTTAGATAATTACTGAAAATATTACGCTAATTTTTAAAAATTACTAGGTTGTTGTAAACCAAAACCAAAGCCTTCACTTAGATTTCATAGATATATGTCAATTTCTGGTCATCCATACTTAGCCTTTCAACACCTTCAGCTGCCAATCAATCGACTATCCCGCCAAAAAAAGCAAGAAAGAAAGACCACGTGGTCACGAAATGCTTGTATACTACGTTTTATACTATAAGTAAGTAATATTTGTTTCAAATCAGATTAATTTAACTTTAAATTTGTTAAGTTTTCTCAAATAACCTTTTCACAAATATATATTTCATTTTTGGAATATTGAGAAATAACTTTTGTTTACACATCTATCAAATGGCCGATATTTATCGATTTTTATTGATTTTCTGAAAGCGAGCAAAAAGTTGCGATTCAAATCAATATCATTTCTATTTGAAATACACCATTATTTTGCTTACTGGAAATAGTAAATTTAATTATTTAGCTGTCAATTAAAGCTAAAAAGAAAGCTTCAAAAATACTTTTTCATTTTAAAAAAATCATTTTAATCCTTAGGTATCGAAAAGTTAATGGAGATACCGACTTTAAATTAAAGGTTAGGAAGAGACCCCACGATCAATACTGCAAAGAGCGATAACAATTACTGAACTTGAAAAACATATTTTTCCTGGAAAATTATTTTAAGAGAAATATTTTATAAACTTCAATCGAAATCAGTACTGGCTGCTCAGTCAATAAATGCCAAATGTTTCCTTGTAGGGAAGAATGGTTTTAAAAAAAAAAACATCGAGCTATCGAAGCCTGAGGGTCTTGGCAGAGGTAATCCTTCTCTGAACATTGTGGACGGGCCTACAGAATCACAAACAAAGACCTGTATCAAATAGCAGAAGTTATATCGCTTGAGGACTACCAACTGCTGCAACAACTAAAATGGATATCACATGTAACTTGAAGAGAAAATAATGACATCATCAAGATGTTAACGCTCCACACGTCTAAGAATTGGGTAAAAATGTTTAGGAAGGAAGTCCCCCATCAATACTGGAAGGATCAATGACAGTTACTGGATTTGAAGAACCTATTTTTCTAAAAAATTATTTTAATTGAAATATTTTATAAAAATTCAACCGGGAGTAGCACTGACTGCTCGGTCAATGAATGAAGAATGTTTCCTCAAAGGGAACGACTAATAATACCATTATCATGTAATATTACCATTACCACATAATATTACCATTACCATGTAATATTACCATTACCACATAATATTACCATTACCATGTAATATTACCATTATCACGTCATACTACCATCACCATGTAATATTACCATTATCACGTAATATTACCCTTACCACGGGATACTACCATCACCAGGTAATATTACCATTATCACATAATATTACCATTACCACGTGATATTACTATTACCATGTAATATTATCATTATCACGTAATATTACCATTACCACGTGATATTACCATTATCACGTAATATTACCATTACCACGTGATACTGCCATCATCATGTAATATTACTATTATCACATAATATTACCATTACCACGTAATATTACCATTACCATGCAATACTTTCATTATCACGTAATATTACCATTACCATGTAATATTACCATTATCACGTAATATTATAATTATCACATGATATTACCATTACCATGTAATATTACCATTATCACGTAATATTATCATTACCACATGATATTACCATTACCATGTAATATTACCATTATCACGTAATATTAACATTACTATGTAATATTATCTTGTAAAATTATCATTACCACGTATTATTACCTTTATCACTTAATATTACCATTACCACATAATATTAACATTACGTTGTAATATTACCATTATCGCGTAATATTTACATTACCAAGTAATATTACGATTACGATTCAGGTTATTAAATATTGAATTTATCAATTTATTTATTATTATTATTGCTGCTGTTTTTGCTGCTGTTGTTGTTTTACTGTTGTTTATCGAAGAAGAATTCTGAATATTTGACCAGTAATTAGTATGGAATCGGGTGTCTGTGGTTAGAAGAGCAATGCTAGTAATGTTAATTATTCTCGGGAAGAGTATTGCCGGGTTTATCGTCACTCAATCACAGTGTGACTAATTTTGCTAGTCCGTACATATAATATGCATAGTGATTTTCTAAGCGCTGCTTAGATGTGGCACAAGGCCGGAAGTATGGAGCACCACGCCGAGATGCCCATATATAATATGCATATACAAGTGCGTACATGTCTCTGTAGTCACGCGTGTGATTATATGCGATCCTTAAATTCGGTCCGTTTCAGGCTCTTCCCGGCGAACACGTAACGTTCTTACAACATTGCAGACAGATACTGCAATTTGCTTAGAGTATATGTGATGTGCCAACATTACTAAAACGTTGCAATCAACTATTTTCCTGACCCCCAAACTGACCGCCCATTCCCAACGTTGTCATGACGTTATGATTGATTGATTTGTTGTTGCATGTTAATAAGAATGGACAATTTATAAATGTCTGTTTATTGCTGCGTGCACAACATGACCACACAATTTATATTTAACGTAACATACCACATAACATGAAATACAAGAAGGAACAAAATGGTTTTAAAACAATAACATTTGTATTTGTTGTGTCATGATGTACATGCGTAGAAATTAAAGTTCTGTTGGTGTTATGTCCCTTATACTATGAAATATTTTTATTTGAGCGCACAAAAAGTTGAATTAATTATAAAGCTGAGAAATGCTGAATAAACTATAGCTTTAAAAGAATATTTCAAAGAGAAAAGTTCTTGTTGGTTGTTTGGAAATGTTTCGTATGTTTGTAATATAGTTTGGAAAATTTCGTACGTACGAGCATGCGTGAATATGCTTTTAACATCTGACCGACAATGGTCGAAACGAGAATTCTTAAAGGTCACATCTTCGCAGGAAAAAGGGAGAAGAGAAGAGAAAGCAGCAAGCTTGTGTCTGCTATTTATATTTAATGTAATCACGTGACAGGCTAGCAGAAAATGGCGGGAAAACTTGACTTGGTCACAAGTTGGAAAATATTTGTACTTGGGTGGATTGCAACGCCCACTTGTGTGTTTATTGACCAATCAGAAGCTGATATTTCCTGAAAATATTTACTAAGCTGAGTAGGCTTTCTGATCCACATTTTGTAAAAAATTGTACAAAATTCAACATTGATAAGAAAGTGGTAGCGGGATGCTACAGATTCGTTTTCTACGGTTTATCAACCAATTGCAGGTTATTTAAAGCCAGAAAATATTTTTAGATTTTAAGAATTTTCATAAGTAGATAATAATTGTTTATACAATTCTTACTTATCAACTCATAGCGGGGAGAAGATCAGATGGATTCGCATCCTTCCCAATGGTAGTTGCGCATAAGTAAATATAACGACATCAACGGAAATTGGAGCTTACAGCACCTGGTATTCAAAAGCGGTCACCCATCGAGGTAATGACCTGGCTCGACGTGATCGCGTTTCGAGGATGTTTGGTGATCGTGCGTTTCATCGAGAGGTGATGTTTGTCGATCGTGCGTTTCGAGGTGATGTTGTCGTAAGCCATACCACTTGCACATCCAAGCTTACAGCACCTGGTATTCACAAGCAGTCACCCATCGAGGTACTGACCAGACTCGACGTTGCTTAACTTTGGTGATCCTACGGTGTTTCAACATGATGAGGCTGTAAGCAACAACATTATAATCAAGTAACATCAGAATACTTTTTCTTCACTTAACAACATCCATAGAACGTAACAAAATTTTTTACTTATTTTTTTTTAAATTGAGAAACACTAATTTAGATGAAGAATATATGTTCTAATATCTTCCTGGAATTAATTATGCCTTTTTTTTTTTTTGCGGAGCACATGGTACATCAAATGCCACGTATTTTACAATGATACGAGTGACCGTTCCAGGATGGAAAGCGCGACACCAAATTCCGAAGACGCATTGAGGTAACGAAAAAAAAAGCAAAGCAGAGTATTAAGAAACAGAAAAATCTCGTTAGAATAAGAGAAAAGTGTACTAAACTCTTATGTAATGTCACTTTATGACAGTGAAAGATGAAGATGAGACTTGAAGCAACGAGGAAATCTGAGGATACAATAAACTTAACATGAAGAAGATTTTTTATAGAAAATGTAAAGAAAAAGATACATATACTTAACATCAGGAAGAAACAGTTGAGATTTCTAGCACACATAATGAGGAAAGATGGTTTGGAAAATTTGATACTCACAGGATAGATTGAAGGCAAGAGGGACAGAGGAAAGAAATAAAGAATATGGTAACTTTGCAAAGTGCTGTACCTGAAAATTCAGCACTTAACATCAGAATATGTTTTCTTTACTTAATATGTGTGGAAAGCATGAAATTCCTGTTCATATTTTTCAATTGAAAATCCCTAACTGAAATGATGAATACACTTTCTAATATCTCCCTGGAATTTATTATTCATTTTCTATTAATGTAACATTACAGGATGACGTTACGTGCACATTGTGGGGTCTGCAATAAACGTTTTTGCAAGCTCTATGTGATATTGTGATCTTAGGGGATCCACTGAACTGTTATATAATATCAGTCCTCTCATATGGTAGTGAATGCTGGACAATCTTGTCAGAGATAAAGAAGACGCTTCAAACTGCAGAAATACAAAAGGATGCTGAGAATACCATGATTTGAACACGTGAGCAACGACGAAGCTTTACTGAAGATGTTATATACCGTAACTAAGAACACTAATGCGTATGTCCCAATCCTTATAAATACGTTGGACAGTATTGTAAGTGGTGGTAATATGCTGTCTATGCTCTTGCGGTGTTGAACTCTCTGTCTTTGGGCAGAGATGAACCCGGACGAGACTCTGCACTTCAGCATAGCCTCGCTCGACATGTAGACAGAAACTTAATCCCGCGTACGCGGGGTCTACGGGCAATTTTTGGCCGAGCCCACGGGCTCGGATTTGCCTGCATTAAATTTGGCCTCGTGCTACACCCTACCTCGTAGTGAGGCAGGTAAATATCGTAACATGCTATATAAGTAGTCCACCACTAGCGGTGGTTTACCTACTTCCCACCGCTGGCGAG
>CAHIKZ030003380.1:2792500-2827500 GCA_903632075.3 Acanthosepion pharaonis | reverse complement strand
CAACAACATTGGAGAAGGAAAGGTTAAGGGTTTTAAGTGTTTTTTATCGAGCTGGTTTGTTTTATTGCGTTGGTTGCTTATCGTCATGGTTCGTTATTTTGGTAAGGAAAAGGCCGAGAATAGAGATTTTCCAAGCTTAGCTTAGATGTGGCACAAGGCCGAAAGTATGGGGCATCGAGTGAGGATCGAACTCACTTTTCAGTAGTAACAGATCTAGCAAGACAAGCTTGCTAATCATTACACCACGTCGAGGTGCCCAAAAAAGGCCGAGAATATAAGTAGCATTAGGGAACAGTGACATTTTCCTCAAAGATACACTCTTCAAAGATTGTTCCTGATAAATATCAAAGACTCTATGCCAAATTTGAAGCTGATAGATCCAGGTTTATTATTCAGCATTTGCAACTGAAATTTTAAAATTTACATTAGTGTTGTTACAGTGTAAATGTGCAAATATACAATGTTTCTGTTCAATTTTGTTCATTCACTTATTCTTTCCCTCTTTTTAACCGATCAGTTTGCTATTAAGATGGCTACTGTATTAACGAAGGCAGCCACAGATCATGCATTGTTTGGCTCTGTAAATGGTCTTCCAGCGGAAAAACTTCCCTCGAAAGGCGAGATGCTAAAGAACTGCTGGCGATATAAATGTGATGAAGGAAAGTTTGCAGATTTCTCAAAGATTATCAAGATGGCCGCCCAGGATTGTTCAGAAATATGGAAAAAGCAATTAAAGATAAACAGACTGTTTCCTCTTTTTAGCCAGAAAACTATTGAGGAAAGGTTGAGAAAATTGTACAGTAGAGGAATTGAAGTTAATAAGAATGTGGGCAAAAAAGCTGTCTTTCAGGAAGAAATGAAGTTGTTCGATATCTGTAGCTGTTACTATCACCCTGTCTCCTGTCAGGATGTGAAATGCAAAGTTAAGAAGTGTGACGGATAACGGATATCACTGGCTTGTAATTGCGATATAAATGCTCCCAAACGTGAGATGCAGTTTCTTCTTGACCAGCAAGATAACAGGAAGATGAAAATTGCAGGGATTGACATCAAAGCGACGATGGTGTGAAACAGAGTGAGACTAAAAGAGAGGCATAACGCGGACAGAACCAGCAGACAACTTGATCAAAAACATAGAGAGCTGCTAGCTGGATATATTCGTTATATTCACTATAATTCGGATGATTCAAGAGATATCCCCACTGTTAATATCAATGCTGATTTTGTTCCCGATTCAAAAGCTCTGACAGACACCAGCTCACATGACAGAACAAGAGTCCCCACACTGCCACTTGTGACCGATACTTGATTAATGATTAGGCTGGAGTTGCCATTGCTAGAGCTGCCATAACTGACTATAGCATTATCACATAGGATGAAAAGACTCAAATTATTGGACCACATAAGCTACGAGATGCCAGACAAAAATACCGATTGAAGAGGAAAGAAATTCAGATGGTTAAATTCAAAATATGACGTCACTGTATTTTGATGGTAAGAAAACCGCCACTCGTGTGATGATAAAGAATAATAAGACCAATAAATGGTGTTCGAGGATAATGGTGGGAGATCATTATATCTTCATGGTTGAGCCTGGCAATGAATATGTCACACATGTGACTCAAGACTAGACAGGGAAAGCAGACTGCCAAAACTATTCACGAGGTTCCGGTGGGGAAAAATCTAACCCAGCTGTCCATTGTATGTGTTGGTAGTGATGGAACCAATATAAATATAGGATATGAAAATGGAGCCATTCGCCATCTTGAAATGTTACTTGGTCACCCGCTCCGTTATTTAATCTGTCAGCTTCTGCCTTTCCGAGCTGTTTTCTATCACTATCATGGTAAACCAAGTGGTTGCCGTGGTGTTAGGGAGTGATTTCACAGTGGAGGCTTGTATTTGTACTAAGTTGGTCCTAAAACAGGTTCGACGTACAAAACGTTAGGAACTTCATATAATAGGTATGACGCAGTAATCTAGTTATGGTCGCTGATACTTTTAGTATCCGACTAACGATGGTCCAGCATCGACTGACTGACCAACTCACTGAGCGACTCCCTCGTTACTCCTACCACTCCTACTTATTATAGGTGGGAGTATCTATTAACTATAGAATAGATGTGTTTCACTATCACACGTGGTCTCACTGGAAAGCAGATCACGGAGACTTTGTCTGAGCTGCCACTTGTTGCCTTCCAGCCAGTCAGTTTCACTGATTTCTCCGCCCTGAATGAAGAAGTGGAGAAAGATCTAACCTGGGATCAGAAATACCTGTATAGGATTTGTAAAGGAGTTATTACAGGTGTTGTTGATGATGACTTGACTGCTATGGAGCCAGGTTCTAACCGTGTGTCAAGGTGTAATACTTTATGGAGTAGAATGGTCAGGCTGTATGTAGCGACATCAAGACCCAGCCACGATCTGAAAAGAATCGTCATTACAATGATAAAGTTCAGTGCTCCAATGTGGTTTTACATCAAGATGCACCCTTAGGTAACACACAGCTCAAGGAACGTATTCAAATCCCTGCTATTTATGAAAAACCTGACAAATAAGAAGAAGACGATAGCGAAGGAGACTGTCCAGAGAAATGCATACTTCGCCCACACAGATCAACGATGAGGACGTGACTGTTAGAGAAAAAGCTGTCTCAATGCCATAAAAAAATTAGAGACGGGAATCAGCAGATGGAAGAATCCACTGACAGACCTGATGAGGGGGAAGAAGATTCTGCTGCTGCTGTTGACGAGGATTTGTTAAACTACAGTGATGAGGAGGGAAGCAATGGAGATGGAGATGCGAATGAGAATGTGCGTCCTTTAGTCAACATGAAAAAATTGGGGACTCCCAAACTAAAGTGACAGGCAAAAAACTATAATCCCTTGATTAACTGAATGAATGAACTCAAGACTGAGCCTCACATTGATTTTCTATCAGATCAACTGGTTAACAACATTCTTGAGACAACAGGTTAATGACATTCTTGAGACAACAGGTTAATGATATTCTTGAGACACCATTAATAGTACCCAAGAAGCCAAACAGTACTCAGGCGACCGAAAAAGAGATAAAATTGATGACTGAATCTTGCACTGAAGTGAGAAATAGATATATTAGTGTTACGGTCCAGGTTAGGACCAAAGAAGAACAACGTGAACACAAGAGTAGAAATAACGAAGGTATATTACACGAAATAATAATACAAGATGTGGAAGGTGTTAGTATGACTGTCAGCCTGGTTTGGAGTGAACTACTATCGGCTTGACTCGATTCGGTATCTAGCCACGCCCCCACGAGGGTTGCATGTGGCACAAGGCCGAGTTTAACGTGGGTTTCCCGAGCTCGTAGACTCGGCCAAAAAATGCCCGTAGAACCCGTATAAAAGGGATCGGATTGGTCAACCTCCCCGAACGACACTCTGCCCTTCGGCGGAGCCTCGTCCGGGTTCCTCTCTGCTCAAAGGCAGAGAGTTCGACCGTCAAGCCGCGAAGCTCGGCTTGATTCGGTATCTAGCCCCCACCCCCACCCCACGAGGGTTGCATGTGGCACAAGGCCAAGTTTAACGTGGGTTTCCCGAGCCCGTAGGCTCGGCCAAAAAATGCCAGTAGAACCCGTATACACGGGATCGGGTTGGTCAACCTCCCCGAACGAGACTCTGCCCTTCGGCGGAGCCTCGTCCGGGTTCCTCTCTGCTCAGAGGCAGAGAGTTCGACCGTCAAGCCGAGAAGGAAGAGTTCATTCTGTAGTTATAGGTAAGGACCCATGACAATTAGGCAAAGTTTATTGTCTAAGAAAATGATGCCCAAGTTCTGCACAAATAAAAAAAAAAGATTTCACTATTAACTTGCAATATTTTAATACGACGTACCTCTTAAATAATATAGGAATTAAATTGATGTTACCGATGTACAATTTATTATTATCTTGGCAAACAATAAATGACACCTATTTTTGCTGTACATTAAAAGTTAACAAAAATCCAATCGCTATGCTATAGGGAAAGTGGGCCTGAAATGGCCTGAAAATTTTTCCGAGGTGTTTGTTACAATCATGCAAACGATGCCTGAATAGTGCAGCTTGCAACTCAAAAAATGTGTTTGTTTTTTTCACTGCTTCCTATAGTAGCAGTCGGTCGTCTAATCTAACATGTGTGGGAAGGAAACTGGCGTAGACTGCAAGATAGTGTTGCCTCGGGGATGCCCACCGGATGTGCATACAGGGATATCTTTCCATGCGCGACATGGCACAGCAAGAACCTCGATATCATGCGACTGTTAATCAAAACAGCCTCTCTAGACGCTACACAAGACTTTGAGCTCCTATCAAACGGGAAGCAGCAACCAGAAAACTACGAACCTGGTGCGCTCAGTATGAAGAGAACGTAGCCGCCATGCAGTCATATTGTTGCAGATGTGTGATGTGTGTTGGAGAGGAATGGAAGGTTTGAATTATCAGAAGGCTTAAAATTGTGTGTGTTCAATAATCTTCCTTCCACAACAATTAATACAAGATAGAGAATAAAGATTCATAAACATATTGTTTCAAAACGTAACAATTGAATTTATTAGTGTTTGGTGTACAAGCATAAAAGCTGAAGGTGTGATAGAGTTATGTCTCTTAGATTTGGAAATATTTGTATTTGAGCTCATAAAGTGAAAGTAATTATTAAACTGCAGTTTAGAAGAATAAAGTTCCTTCAGCATGTTTGGAATCGTGCATTGTACAAGTTGGTAAAAGTTCAGAAGAGATTTCAGAGTTCGTACTTGCGTGAATGTTGGTAATGGTCTTTAACGTCTGACTACATTAGTCAAGACAGGAGTTCTTGAAAGTTACATCTTGGCAGCAAGGAATGAGACGCGAGAGAGAGAGAGAGAGAGAGAGAGAGAGAGAGAGTTTACGCGTGTTTTGTTTTTATAATTTCGTGGTACCACGTGGGAGGCTCAGAATATATTGAGCGGGAAAACAGATTTGTCGCGTGCAGGCGGTTTGATTGGTCAGAACTGACCAGTCAGCGAGCTATTTTTCAGTAGATTAACCAATGAGTGCTTGTTATATATTTTGTAAGATGGTGATGGTGAAAGTGACACAGGAATAGTGCATTTCCTAGCAGGCGTTAACTGGCTGCTGTGGAAGATTCCACAATATCACAAAAAAAACTCTTGAAAGTACCACTATTCAGGCCTTAGAAGAGGAAAGATACCGGAAACCCCTTTCTAAACAGGAAACAAGGGATAAGCCTCTACTCTTGTTCAAGAGAAGGGGGAGGAGTATGGACCGGTCGATAGGAAGGCCTATCTTCTCCTATCGACTGTAGATAAGGATCATAGAGTCCATTCGTTGACTGCATAGTATATGCTTCGTCAGGGGATTCAGAGTTTACTTTCTCCTAGACTGGTTAGAGCTCCGTCTTCCCTGCCATTCAACACATATCTGGGCTAAGAGCTAGATCCATACCTTTCTTAAGAAAATTGCTATGAAAATGAAAATAAGAAGCTCGATTCGAATTCGAACCCGACCAAGAATTAAATTAATCCGAATGGACTAAAATAAAACGATGAAAACATGCACGCAAAGACGGTCGAAAAACGTTGTGATAAAAAAAATAGAAAAATCAAAGGCGAGAAAACTGATTCAAATATATCATTCGATTCAACTGCTCTGTTTTACGGTTTATCAACCTTTTTTGTATGTTATTTAAAGCCAGAAAATATTTTTAGATTGTAAGAATTAGTTTTGGAGATAATAATTTAGCGATACAAGATTTACTAATTAACCCATAGCTGGGAGGAGAAGAGGCGAATTCATACCTTTCCCAAGAATATTTGTGCGTAGTCGAATATAACGAACCCGACTAGAATTGGAACTCGGCTCTCCGATTAACAAATCCGTGTCGTTATTCTTTACATCACTTGCACATCCAAGCTGACTTCACCAAGCGGTTACTCATCTAGTTCCTGACGTTGCTTAACTTCGGTCATCGTTCGGTTCAAGACCTGGGTGTATACCGGTCAAAATATTGTAATAATAAACAATGAAGTCGTAAAAATTAGTCTAAATGAACCAAAATACAATATCTTTTGTTGTTGCTTTATCGCAGAAAGCTGGGTGTGACCTATACACGAGGGATTTAATCACAATTTCGCCTCTCACTAGGGGGGCCTACTATTTTAGCCTCGTTCCAGATTTAGCTGAGATTACTAAATAACTATAATAAAACATGTTTAACAAAAGGTCGAGCAAGTCTACAAATTTTTCCTCACAGCGGCAATACACGGTATGTCATGTGATTTGGTGAACAAAGCACTTATTTTCGAATTATATCGCCCGTTTGTATTGCTTCATATATGGTTTTATCATTACCGTTATTTAGAAAGATGACCTAATTTCTTTCTTTCTTTTTTTCAGTATCTTTAGGCACATTCATGTATGCGCGTTCAATTGCGAAAAGCCAAGTTTTTATTAAGAAAGAATTTGTTAAAACCGTAGCACGGGAACTATGTAATTAAAACAATCGGTTCTTTTTTTTTTCTTTTTTTTTTCTTAAGACGAATTGCACGAAATACAGAATTACCATATTCAATGGCATATAACTTACCACAGTTTTTCCCAAGAATGGTGAAAGATATATACTTACAGGATGCGATGGGTAAATTGTCGCCTAAATGAGGCATCATGAAAATAACACTGAGATCTCATTTTAACAGATATATTTACCAAAATTACACAAAATTATCTTGAAATACGAAAGAGTAAATGTGTTCAATAAAATCGCCTTTGGTTTTAACCATGGCCTCCAGACGACTTCGGAACCTCCCGCAAGTCTTCTGGACGGTCTCCTTGTTTAAGTTGGTGAATCCTGCCATAATCCTTGTCTTCAGTTCATCTTTGGTGTTACAAGGAGTTTTGTTGGTCTCTCACTCAATTGCACCACACACATAATAATCAAGGGGATTGCATTCTGGGAAGTTGGATGGCCAGATGTAACGGGTGAGGTGGTCGTAGAAATTGTCTAACAAACATGACTGGCTACTTCTGCTCGTGTGGCATGGTGCAGAATCCTGTTGCCAGACATATGATCTTACAGCAACCACCCTCTTGACCCAGAGCATCTCTACCCTCTCAAGGCATTTGATGTAGGCCTCTGTGTTGACTCTGAAGCCCAGTGGGAAATTGAATTGAGGCATAACGTTGCCATCAATAGTGATCATTCGAAACACCTTCGTAATCACCATTAGATTCATCCAGCTCTTTCCGAATCCTCTGCACTGTCCTCAGATTGACATCCAAACCCACTGAAATGTTCGTATTGGAGCTTCCGGTGAGAATGCTAAGCATTGCAGCATGCTGTTTCCAAATTTCTGGCAGAGTGAATTGCGTCATGGTGCTCTTTTTCTCACAGACGATGCTCAACTGACACTACTATACTCGGCAGTCGACAAAATCAAAAACAAACAACGCGCATGCGCGAAATTAACAATATAAAATAGCGACAATTTACCCATCGCAACGTGCTTATACGAAGTTCAGTTTCAGTTAAGTTAATGTTTATCCAGATGCTGTAAACTAACCGCATTGTATCGAGCCAAACTCTGTAATATTGTGATCTAATGTTAAATATACGTAGCGGGTTTTCTCTACTATAAAAGAGGTTAATTCTTTTTTAAGCCAATAGCAATTCAAGGTAGAATGTTACTGAATGTGATGTGTGATAAGAAAGAAGGAAGAGGAAGTAGGAAGTGAAGATATGGCGGATAGATAATGATTAATGCTAAACTTGAAGATGTTAAGTGAAGCAGATCAAAATGGTATGGGTGGCTTCAGCAGTGTTTCTCAACCGTGCGCCTGGGCATCGAATTCGCTCTTGCGTATTGATGCGCCCGGGCTTACCAATATTCACTGAAAGGTAACCGTGTGCCACCAAGTCGACAGAAGAGTAAACGGTGGCGTAAATGGATAGCGGCTCGGATTGAGAAATGGGAGAGCCGAGTTCGAATTTCAGTCGAGTCCATTACATTCACTTACGTGCTAATACTTTTGGGAAAGGTATGAATCCTCTTCTTCTTCTTCCCTTAGCTATGGGTAAATATTAGGACAGACCCAACTTCTATAGCTTTGGATAGCAACTAGTCTACCGCAGAAAGAAATGGCAACCTACTGCGGGAAAAAAATCTGTCTCGATCATGTATTAAAAGACAGGTCATCGCCACAGAGTTTGAGTTCTTCTAAAAGGGCGTCAACTCTGCAATATTGTAACTTAATGTTAAATATGCTTAGCGGGTTTTCTCTACTAACCAGTGACTTTCCATTGTGAGTGTAACGGGTCGCCAGTTTGCTGGCTACTGCTGCCGACTGGTCATTAGGTGCTCGAACTCGTTGGAACAGTCGCATAATATTGGTGTATCTTGCGCATGAGTAGGTGGCCTAGCATATATTTCCGGTGGGCAATACTGATGTCCCATTATGCTCTGTTCATTGGATGGTTTCTATTGCCATTGACGACAGATAGTGACAATTATGATGGTCATTTTTTTCTCTCTCCTAAAAACGAATCTCATAGGTATTGTTGTGGGGTCCACCCCTTTTTATACAAATGAACTCACCCAGTATATACATATACTACTGCAAGAGGGAGATGAGAGTAAGAGAGAGCAAGACCGTCGAGTCGAGTCCAGAGTGAGTAAAAGGTTGTAGGTAACCGGAAGAGTGAGGGGTGAGGTAACAGCGTTGTAGGAGTCACAATGAGCGAGCACGTAGACTCAGTACGAAGTCATACAGCGAGACTGTATATATATTTTGCTACTAACCCGTATTCCTGGAACTACTAACCCGCTTTACCAGTTTGTATTATTACGTTAATACATTATTTTCATATATTCATTCCTGGCGTTTGTTATTTATTGGTACCGGATTTCAACCCGGAATCCACAACAGGTATCTCAACAAAAAGAAATACAACTAAACTAGCAAACAAAAAAACATACCTGAATCTTTCTTTCTTCAGTATTATTCCGACTTTTGTAGGGTAGAATCTTTTCTCCTGGGACGGTCGGTTTGTGATGTCAACAAACACTCGTTGCCACTTTCGTAATGCTCGTTGTAGTAGAGACTTTGTAATCGCAGATACAACAATAGTAACGCCGTTGAACAATACTGGTGTCAGACGCCTTCGAATAACACTCGCACTAATAGTACTTGCTCGATAATACACGCTCGAATAGTAAACTAGATCTCCACAAAGCATGTGAACCCGATGCTATCGCTGTAATAGTCATTAAGAAGTGTGCTCTTGAACTGGCTCCTGTTCTCTCTAAACTGTCTAGTAAATACTTTGCTGTCTCCCGCTTTCCCACCTACTTTTTACTTTCCTGTCTGCTTTAAGTAATCATCTGTTGTTCCAGATTTTAAGAACTCTGGCGAATCGTTCGAACCTTCCAGCTATTGGCCTATTAGTTTCCTACCTCTCTTTGGGAAACTATTAGAGACCCTAATCAATGCTGAATTGGTTCATCATCTCTCATCGCAGGGCGTTTTCTCAGACAAGCAATACGGCTTTCGTTTCTCCAGGTCAACTGCTGATGTCTTGACGATAATGGCGGAAAGAGTTTATCCTGCTCTAGATAAAAGTGGTGAAGTCTGAGCTGTAGCATTGGACATCTCGAAAGCCTTTGACAGGGTCTGGTATACAGGTTTCTCCACAAGCTGAAAAGTTACGGTGTCTGTAAACAGCTTTAGCTGATCCAGTCTTTCCTATCAAATCGTGAAATGAAAGTGATATGTCCCGGAGAGGGATATATTTGAACGAAGTAGCTAAGTGGTTTTGGTTACTATAACCAAGTGGAATAGGGTAGCAGTAATCGGCTGGTACGCGTCGTAGTCGCAGGTAAGAAGTGTCGATCAATGGCGTAGTCCAGTGGGCGTCGTTATAGACTTAGCTCTCGGACTAAGGCTTTGACTCTGCCGTACCTACACGTCCGTCGGTATTTATGACAGACACCAGCCAATCATATTCCAGTGAGGGGGAACACAGGTGTATGCATATTCCATTATATCAGAAAGTTATCCTGAACAGCTAACACGGGTGTCCCCCAGTGCTCTCTCCTTGGTCCTATGCTATTCTAATTTCATTAGCGACCTTCCCCGATGACATCAGCTCCCAACTTGGCGTCTACGCTGACGACACAACCTCCTGCCTCGATAATAAGGTGATCAGTCCGACAAGGTCAAAATGGCAGCCAATGTCCAAAACGACCCCAAGTCCGTCGTTAACTGGGGCAAAAGATGGCTTGTTAATTTTAACGCCCCCAAAACTAAACTTCTCTCCATTAATCATCTACGAGAGCCCTTCCTCGTTACGTCTTCTCAGGATAACGTTCTCAGCTGACATGAAGTGTAAAGTGTTAACTCCATTGTTAGGTCAGCTGCTAAGAAAGTTGCTTCACTACGTCATGGGAGACAATTTTTCTTTCCGGAATCTATCTTACATATCTATAAGTCTACCATTCGTCCATGATTAGACTATTGCTACGATATATGATCCAGTGTTTCTGCTATTTAACTTGAGCTCTTTGATAAGTTCCAAAAAAGAATCAGCAATATTATATTCAGTCATTCACCTACCACCGTAAGGTTGCCTCTCAGTTCCTTTTTTTTTTTTAATAAATACTTTCATGGTAATTGTTCGGGTGAGCTTTTCGCTTTGGTACCTAAACTCTATGAATTTAAGCGCTAGGTACTAGACTGGTATCGAGATCTCATCAATTTACAATCGAGCTGGCTAGATGTAGCCGTAAGTTCTATGCTAACAGTTTCTTCTCTCGCATCTGGAAATCCCTTCCGACTCCATGCTTTACCAGTCAACTTTAATCTGCAAAAATTTAAATGCAATGTCAATCGCTATTTACTGTCCTCCTGATTACTCTTTTCTCTTCCTGCTCATTAATGTTTCTGTTCCTAATTCTTCCACATCATGTAACCCCTTGTGTCTTAGTGTCTTTACTGCCTTGCTTGGGGTGATATCGATTTAAAAAAAAGCTGCTGGCTGAGATAATCAGAAAGAAAGAAAGAAATAAAGAAAGAAAGAAAGAAAGAGAAGGTGAAAGTAAAAAAAAAAGATACAGAAAGGAACAAAAGAAAGAGTTGCTGAAAATGAACATATGGTTGCCTCTTCATTATTTTCTGTGGTCCGAAATATCCGGGAGACAACGTGTATCTAGCTTTTCCCGCCACTGATGATTGATCAGTGAACAAAAGGCATTTGTCCTTTTGTAAAGGTAGATAAGCCGAGATGACTCATCAAAAAGGGACACTTGATCTTTATATAGCGAACCAACAGCGGATTCATTAGAGACCAACTTTATATTGTGTTCGATTTTATGAGATGCTGAGGATAAAAAAAAGCTGGTTTCGAAACAATGCTGTAAAGTAGACAAAACGTATTCATAGATAGATAGATAGATAGATAGATAGATAGATAGATAGATATTGATAGAGAAATAAGACTGAATAGATCAGAGTGAATAGATAGATAGATTATGATTGATAGATAAATCTGAATAGATCAGAGGAATAGATAGATAGATAGATAGATAGATAGATAGATAGATAGATAGATAGATAGATAGATGGAGAAATAAGACTGAATAGATCAGAGTTAATAGATAGATAGATAGATAGATAGATAGATAGATAGATAGATAGATAGATAGATAGATAAAACTGAATAGATCAGAGTGAATAGATAGATTGTGATTGATAGATAAATCTGAATAGATCAGAGGGAATAGATAGATAGATAGATATATAGATAGATAGATAGATCAGAGTGAATAGATAGATAGATAGATAGATAGATAGATAGATAGATAGATAGATAGATGGAGAAATAAGACTGAATAGATCAGAGGGAATAGATAGATAGATAGATAGATCAGAGTGAATAGATAGATAGATAGATAGATAGATAGATAGATAGATAAAACTGAATAGATCAGAGTGAATAGATAGATTGTGATTGATAGATAAATCTGAATAGATCAGAGGGAATAGATAGATAGATAGATAGATAGATAGATAGATAGATAGATAGATAGATAGATCGGAGTGATTAGATAGATAGATAGATAGATAGATAGATAGATAGATAGATAGATAGATAGATAGATAAAAATAGATTCATACATAGATATATTAAGATTGCTAGATAAATAAGTAGATAAAAATAGATAGATAGATAGATAGATAGATAGATAGATAGACCAAAGTGGATACATATATATGTACGTATTTCGAGTATTTGAACAACACGAGCAAACCGAATTTAGTACGAACATCTGACACACACGTTTGGGAACAGTTTGGCAAGGTTCGTTGATTTTACGACTTATCAACCCTTGTTAGGCTTATTTAATGTCGAATGCTGCATGGGCCACCCAGTGAGGCTCGAATTCACAATTCAGTAGTAAGAGTCAACGAGATTAACCACGCTAACCATTAATAGCCGTTCAGAAAACCTTTGCGTGTACAGACTCCTTCGAAAGATGGCGTCGAACCTAGTTGTTAAAGAATTATCATATTCCGTGGACTTGGCTGGTTTCACTGCCGTTGGAAAAAATACGATTCCATCTATTCTCCCTCCCCACTCCTCTCACCGCCTATTGTTAAATCTCGCTGCTAACATCGTTTCTCGTTCGATCCCCGAAGTTAAGCAGTGTCGAGCCTGACCAGTACTTAGATGGGGGACCGCTTTGTAACACTGGGTGCTGTAATCAGCTTCTTACAATCCGAAATACGTTTCGGCTTTAAATAAACAAAAAAGGTTGATAAGCCGTAAATGACGAATCATTTAATCAATACCACTGCGTTTTTTTTTTAGAATGGGCAATAACTGTATAAATTATCTTTGATAAGTCATAAAAAAAGCAAATTAATCAATCTCCCCCCACCACTACCACCACCACCACAGGCAGTGTGTTAAATAGCAAGGCAGACTAAACTCTATAGCCGCATTTGGCAACTAGTATAGGAGAAGGAAAACTTTGAATTCAAATCTGTATTGGGCACGAGTTTGAACAAAAAGCCGGTCAGCCTCGGTGTCGTATAAAGCACGGATTGGTTGTGTGGACGTTGGTGAAATACAAAGTCGAAACAACACTGATGATGAAGGTTGGTTACTTTCCACCTCTTCCCCCTTTTTTATTTTTCTTACTAATTTTCTTTCCCTTTTTTTATTTATTTTCATCTTACTTTTATCCTCATCTCGTTTTTTTTTTTTTTTTTTTTTTTTTTTTTTCACCCTTGCCTTCTGTTGGGTCACTTAGCCATCACGTTTACTCAAATCAGTGGTTCTGAACATTTTTTTTTACCACTTGGACCACTTTTACTCTTTTTTTGCGGAGCG
The DNA here is from genome assembly GCA_903632075.3 of Acanthosepion pharaonis. NCBI lineage: Eukaryota > Metazoa > Mollusca > Cephalopoda > Sepiida > Sepiidae > Acanthosepion > Acanthosepion pharaonis. The sequence goes on along the minus strand of CAHIKZ030003380.1, from coordinate 2,814,101 downwards.
GGGGTTTATTTTTTGCGGCATATCAACCTCAATGGGTCGTTTAATGCCAACAACTTTTTTTTTCCTGGTACTATTTTTGTTTTGTCAAAAATCTATTTCTGTTAATATTTTTTCCTCAAAAATGTATAGATGATAATATTATTTTTTCAAAAGACGTATAGATGACATCACTATTCTTTCAAAAACGTACAGCTGGTAATATTATTTTTTCAAAAGTTTACAGCTGGCAAAATTATTTTCCAAAAACGTGTTATCACAGGCCTTGCTGTTGGACGTAGTTTATCGTCATACCCAGGACGCGGATGTAGTTTATCGTTATACCCAGGACGTTTGTTTTTTTTTTTTTGTTTTTTTTTGGTGGGACCCTCCCATAACCATTCGATGAAAAAACAGACTATTTAATTTTTTACTAATAGAATATAATATAACAATTTTATTATAGAAAAATGGTAAATGTATACGCCTTATTTTAAAGTAAAACTAATTTAATGAAAATAATCTTGTATTCAGTAACCAAATTCGATGGAACATTTATGTACACTAGTAAAATAACCTACTGCGGAAAAAAATCTTCCTCGTCAGTCATGCATCGAAAGATACATGATCTCCTATATAACTGATTGAGTAAAATAAACTATTTTAAAATTTATTTATATAAACTATTTTAAAATTTATATATATATATATATATATATATATATATATATATATAATCCTTCATTTATATATCCTTCTCAGTTTGTATTAAACTTTTACAATCAAAACATCCGCTAGAGTAAAAGGGACGTTAATTTACATCACTTGATCTCATTTTCTGCTAGTTTTAGATTCTATTTTTAGTATTTTAATACGGCGTAACTTACTGTAGAAATTCCAGTTCTCAGTTGTAACAACCGTCCCAAAGTGGAATTGCTCTATGGACCACTAAAATATTACCGTGAACCCTCACCCCACAATTTGTTATTTTTTGAGGTGGACTCCAGTAATATTACATGGTCCACCAGGGTCCATACGGACCCCGGTTGAGAACTACTGATTTAGATTCTTGAAGGGACAGACAACACTGGACTTATTTTTTCTTTCTTTCCTATTCTGACGCCATCTTGATAGTCACGTTCCAGTTCTATGAAAAACATGACTTGATTCTTTCACAGTGGAATTATATTGGCAAAATATAAACGCCGGATATAGAGGCACCGGTCTGTCTGTCTTTTTGCTTTGGTAGGTGCCCGAATATATGTGCATGTGTATATGCATGTCTGTCTGTGTGTGTATGTATGTGTGCGTGTGAGCGCACGCTTGTGTGCTGATATCATAACGCCAAGAAAAAAGCTATTGTTCATTGCTTTTGTTCATGAACGGCACAGACCCAAACCTGACTGATTTTTTATTTTTCTGAGTGTGCACAGGATTTCTTTGATAAACTGAAGCTCTGAAGTACACGCTTTTACCATTAGGCGACCTTAAGTGAAAATCAAAATTACACCAATTGCACCTACCTTTCATCAACCGCATATTTTCCTGCCTACAACCCCTTTCTCAGAGATGCAACATCAGAAGATTATTGCTCCTTCCACGGTGAACGTTCATACGAGCCCCAGTCTTTAGTACCACCAGCGCGTCGTTTTACAGTCAAGATCCACCTTGCGACATCCACAGGTTTGAATCACTCTTATTCTCAACCTGTTCATAAGACAGTTTCTTCCCAAGAACAGCTGTTTTGTGCAACAGACTAACGTGTGGATGATTCCATAATCACACACACACACACACACACACACACACACACACACACACACACACACACAAATATATATATATGTATATATATATATATATATATATATAATATTATAAATTAATTGATTTAAAATATGTTTTTTCCATACTACAGTTCTAACCATGTTTCAAAAAATAGAAGCTAAAAGCCCTGAATTTAATTTTGCAATTAAATTAAAAGCATTAGTTTCATTTCATCCTCAAGCGAATTTTGGAGTAACTTTTAAAAATTACTGGGTTTTAAAGACACAGCCAAAATCACGTTCCCATGGTTACAGAATATTCTACTTCAATTGGACAAGGGATGTCTAGGTTTGCCTTATGTCAGTATCATTGTATCAGTTATTAGCTACAATTTGGTAAGGGGTAGGGATGTATTTTACAATGAGAACTGACATCCGTTCAATGCATGTCGTCTGGATTTTTTAAAAAAAATTATTGTTAACGGTAAAAAAATTCTTACGGCATTTTTTTTCTATTTATAAATTTAAAGATTTATATATATATATAATTATTTATTTTTTAAAAATTATGACATAAATATGTTATGAAATCACTACAAAAATTAGCCATTTTGTTTCAACACCTCCGGTGTCTTATCAAGTGATGATGTTGAATGTAAAATAAATGGTTTTAAAAGTTTCAAATTAATAAACGAACCTTCGTAAGGGGAAAACGATTTTACAAAAGCTAGAATGACCAATCAAAACACAAGTATACTTGCGTATATATATATATATATATATATATATATGATTTTGCTCTTGAAAATATATTTTCGAATGAGCACTGTTGAATGACAAGCTAATTCTAGAAACAACGGCCACCTGCGTAAATGCGATGCTCTTCAGTAAAATGAATGGAGCACTATGGCATCTTGACGTTTGTTTATGTTTATAAAAGCAATACGCGAGATTTGGCTGGCACGTTCTGTCGAGAGAAGATGCCTCAGTGGTAGAAGCTCTGACTGACACCAAATCGGTTGGTTTCGATCCCCTTGAGACATTCGGTTCTCTCTCTCTCTCTCTCTCTCTCTCTCTCTATATATATATATATATATATATATATATATATATATATATATATTAAAAAGGAAAATAAAAGTCAAAACTAGAGTTAGGCCAATGCTTGGATATTTTTTTAAGTGGTCCAAAACACAATTTATAAAAAAAATTAAATTTGTAGAACTGATAATAACAAAAGATTAAGAGAGGGTTTTGTCCCTCCCTTTCTGATATATCTGATTTATGGCACTTTGATAGTTTATTTAAGCGAGTTTGAATAGTGTTACAGATTAACCATTCACAAGTAACTGCTCTGACGAGACCGTAAAGTCGAAACCCCGGTAGTTCGTTGCACGTGGATTTTTCCTAATCTTAAATATATATATATATATATATATATATATATATATATATATATATATATTAAAACGAAAGATGCTCCACGTGAACTTCTTATAATATGTGGATTTAATAGGCCGCTTAATGAAATTTGATGAATAAAAGAATCAAAATGATAGCATTATTGTCAATAAGATTAACGATATTTACTATATACTAGCTTAAAAGGCGCCCTCCCTTCCTCTCTATATACTAGATTAAAAGACGCACTCCCTTCCTCTCTATATACTAGCTTAAAAGGCGCCCTCCCTTCCTCTCTATATACTAAATTAAAAGGCGCACTCCCTTCCTCTCTATATACTAGCTTAAAAGGCGCCCTCCATCCCTTCCCATATAATGGCTTAAAAGCCGACCTCCCTATATACTACCTTAAAAGCCGCCCTCCCTTCCTCCCTATATACTAGCTTAAAAGCCGCCCTTCCTTCCTCCTTGTATACTAGTCTAAAATCCGCCCTCCCTTTCTCCCTATATACTAGCTTAAAAGCCGTCCTCCCTTCCTCCCTATATACTAGCTTAAAATCCGCCCTCTCTTCCTCCTTATATACTAGCTTAAAAGTCGCCCTTCCTTGCTCCTTATATACTAGCCTAAAATCCGCCCTCCCTTTCTCCCTATATACTTGCTTAAAAGCCGTCCTCCCTTTCTCCTTATATACTAGCTTAAAAGCCGTCCTCCCTTCCTCCCTATATACTAGCTTAAAAGCCGTCCTCCCTTCCTCCCTATATACTAGCTTAAAAGCCGCCCTCCCTTCCTCCCTATATACTAGCTTAAAAGTGCAGGAGGGTCTTTTACTGGGCCCTCATCGCAATATTTTTTTGTAAGGAAATAAGAACCTACATACCTCAAATTTTCTTTACATTAATCCTTTGAGCCCTGACCACTGCTTTAACGATGACCTATTGCCTAGCCACCGCTTTAACGGTGGGTAAACACTTGTAACTATTTTTATATCTATTTTTTATATAAACCAATTATTTGCGATTTTTGACTCAGGAATTCAGGAAGAAGGGTTAAAATTCTTCAGAAACGCAGGTCTCAAAGAGTTAAGCGGCAGCAGTAGAATTCTCGTTGGACTTTTAAAAGGTAAGCTTAAATATTAATGCAATACTTAAATCCAGGTATCAATTTTGAGTTCTTCTGTGGTTTATTGTTGCATCTACTCCTCCCTACCTGTTGGGCTCTTGATTAGGCTTTCATCACAATAGGGAGGAGTAGATGTGATAGGCAACAATAAACTACAGAAGAACTCAAAATTAATCGCTGCATTTAAGTATTGCTTTAATATTTAAGCTTACCTTTTAAAAATTCAACGACAATTCTTCTACTTCCACTTAATTTAAAGACAAGTTGATGTAAGTCCTTAATTTTTGTGCAAACAATTATTTTCATTTGATAGGTGACTTTCACTGGATTTCGCAGTTAATTTGAATTATTTCCAAATTTATTTCCAATTTATAAAAATTGTTACCGTACAAAAAAATTCCTCGTAAAAATATCACGTGAAAGAAATCGCCGAAAACAATTGCAATAATGAAAACTTGGGAATTCAAAATTTCAGGAATATGGGTCCGGATCTGGTCAGGAAAGTTTTTAATTTGCTCGCGAAGTCGGCCTGATTCCAAAATTCGGCTAAAAAAAAAAAAAAAAAAAAATGAAACAGTGTGACACTGTGACAGAGTGACATTCGCATTTATTATATAGATTAGTAGGCCTTTTAAAGAAAGAAGAAAAAAATGTTAAAATCGGAATTTTCGGACACACCTGTGTCCCTTTTCAGCGAGACAAAAAATAAACAAAGTGAGGATCACTCTTCCCGGCAATCTTGCTTTTGTTGTTTTTTTTCTCATGTGTGAGAAATTTGATTTTGACCTCTTTTCACTCACTCTCTTCTTCTTCTTCTTGTTTTTCTTTCTTCAACTGTACAAGTTCAATCGAAACTTCACTCCCTCTTTTACTCTTCTTCTTCTTCTTTTCTCTCTCTCCCTCTCTCTCTCTCTCTCTCACTCTCTCTCTCTTGCGCTCGCGCATCCGTTACCTCTCTCCTATTTTTTGCCTTTCTTTCTCCTTCCTTATCAACTCCTACAGAATGCCCCTCTTTCTTTACCTCTCTCATTTTTTTTCACCGAGTCAACCTATTCGAAACATTTATTTCCCCATCTATCTATCTATCTATCTATCTATCTATCTATCTATCTATCTCATCGTTTGCTTTTCTTTCTCTGACTCTATCAGTTCAATCTAAATACCTCTCTCCCTTTGTCGTTTCACTCACTCTCGCTTGCTTGTCTCTCTCTCTCTCTCTCTTTCCCTCTCAAGATTTCCCTGTCTTTCTCTTTCTCCCTCTCACACATTCGTTACTACTCACGTATCTTTTTGCTTTCCTTTCTCCCTCACACAGAATGCCTCTCTTTCTTTCTCCTCGCTTTTCTTTCACTGTCTGCGTCAACCAGTTCGAAACCTCTGTCTCTCTTTCATTCCTCCCTCTTTCTCTCTCACTCTTTCATTCTCCTCTCTATCTCTCTCTACCCCCCACACACACAAACACACACACACACATACACACTTAGTCATTTTGCTTCAACACCATCAGAGAATTTGCTCTGTCTACGACTGTCAAGCAACAGAAGCTATTAATTTCATCCGAGCATCAAGAATGTGTGTGTGTATGTGTGTGTGTGTATGTGCGCGCGCGCACGTATGAACATACTTAAACTCCCAATTGGTAGTTTAACTCAATTCTCATATTTCCTTCAACGTGACCAAGCTATTACAGAGAAATAGAAAGTAAAATTTCCACCAGGTGGCGTGGCGTATAATACAACGTTTCTCAATTTTCTCGTTATCGTATTCTGTTACTCATCTTAAGTAATGGCGACTATACGAGTTTTCAGTCCTGGGGCTCTTTCTTCAAATGATGCTAATTTTTTTTTTCTACTTCGTAATGATAAATTAGTTATCTTAAATAGTTAAACACACCCGGCAGCAATCATTATGCAAATGTACATTTGCGCTATATACCTTGATAGTGTGTTTAATGTCTATTGCTTTCAGTCTATCAAAATTTATCTTTTAATTTTTTATTCCGTCGTTTCCACTGAACTAAATATCTGGGAAGTGTTTTGACAGAGGACAATAAGTGAGACACTGAGATCCGTAGACGTATTGGGATGGCCAAGGACGCATTCCAAATGCTGGGCAGAGTATTGTGAGACAGGAGGATTTCTTTGGTAACAAAGAAAAGAATACTGAGCTGTTACGTGATATCTGTCCTTCTTTACGGCAACGAATGTTGGATGATTTCCTCAAAAATGAAGAAGATACTCGAGGTGACGGAGATGTGGTTCTACAGAAGGATGCTGAGGATATCATGGACCGTTGGCGGCCACAATCTTGACAACATAAGATACGCAGATGACACAGTACTGATAGCAGATACGGGAAAGAAATTACAAAATCTCCTCAATCTCAAGCAGACGTAAAAGTTTAAATATCTGGGAAGCGTTTTGACAGAGGACGGTAAGTGAGACACTGAGATCCGTAGACGTATTGGGATGGCCAAGGACGCATTCCAAATGCTGAGCAGAGTATTGCGAGACAGGAGGATTTCTTTGGTAACAAAGAAAAGAATACTGAACTGTTACGTGATATCTGTCCTCCTTTACGCTAGCGAATGTTGGATGGTCTCCTCAAATATGAAAAAGAGACTCGAGGCGACGGAGAGATTTTTCTACTGAAGGATGCTCAGGGTATCATGAACCGAACATGTGAGCAACGATAAGGATGCAAACAAGGAGAAAGCTTGTACCAGGAATAGGTAGTTGAAGTTTCTGGGAGTCGTAATGAAAAAGGAAGGCCTGGAGAATCTGATACTCACGGGTCGATTAGAGGGAAAGAGAGACAAGGGAAAACAACGCGTGACATACCTGGCGGGCTTAAGCAAGTGGATGACAGAACGTGGTCTGAGGGAGGCGGCAGAGGGACGAAACTTATTGAGAGCTACAAGGGATAGGGAAAAGTGGAGAGCCATGATCGCCTACGTCCTGAAAGGAGACGGTACATAAAAATAAAGAAGGATCTCTTGCTTCCATCATTTTTATGTCAAAAAGCTTTTTTAATAATTTTCAAGGCTCAACAGCCACTCGAGGTAGAGCGTTACTGAAGGAGTTTGTTGAGTGAGCAGTAAGAGTAAGCAGTAAGAGGAGCGATTTAGGAAGATATTTTGGAAAGATAACGTTTAATCATAGACTTGAACAGATTAAGATTGTCGTGTTCGGGAAAGCATCCTCTTGGGAGTAGACACAACAAGGTAGCGGTTCGTTCTAAGGGAATACGACAGGAATGGTGGAAAGAGAGGTCCTAGCCGGGAAATCTAAAATTGCTGGAATGAAGGAATATAGCTCGTTTAATCATTTTCCGTGGAAATAGCCATAGAGTAGCAAGGGGCTCACAACTTTTTGCCTGTGGGGAAAGCGGTTGTAGTATTTTCGAAGGGAAATCTTGATTTTATTTTTAACGCACGTACTGTTCGTGTCTTGATTTACTGTTTCCAGTGTCGTGACAAGGGACTGAACTCAACATGTTGAGCTTCACGATTCATCTTCTGCGGCCGCACTTTTTAACGGAAAAGTGTAACTCTTATATACGACTAGCAGTAGGGCCCGGCGTTGCCCGGGGATGTAACAGTAAGAGATAGATCAAATATCGACCATCATAAAGACTGAAAAATAAAATTGACAAAGATTATTGTTTAAGGTTGACGGACACGCATGTCTTAATTAGTTTTTTTTTTTTAGTTTTTTTACGAATTGGTGAAACCCAAACTCAAACAAAAACATTGTTTTCAATCGTTATGAGTCTACCGATTGAATAGAATTTTATTATAAACAATTGTCTTGTAAATGGAATTTTTAAAGCATTCTGAATGTAAAAATAAAGAAAAAAGTGTGCAAGACAATAAGAAACACTATCTGCAAAAAAAAGTGAAGTTTTGTTGAAATCGGTTGAAAAATGTAGGAAATCCGATCCCATATATAAACGAACACACACACATACACAACCTGGGTTTTATAATAAGTATGATCTATTACTAAAGATGCTGGAAAAATGGCCGATTCATTGTACCGCTCCTGCCATACTGCATAGGGATTTTCCAAGTGTAGCTTAGATGTGGCACAAAGACAAAAGAATGGTGTAACAAGTGAGGTTCGAACTCACTACTCAGTCGTAATTGTTCTGGCGAGACAAGATTGTTAACTATTACACCATCTCGAGGTGCTCACCCTACCATACTTTATATTTACAAAAGAAAGTTTAAACCTGTGGTTCTCAACCTGGGTCTATAGGGACCCAAGTGGTCCATGTAACATTACTGGGGGTGGGGTGCACACAAAAAAACATAGAAAAAAAAAAGAAGTAATATTTTAGTGGTCCATACAGCAATTTCACTTCGGAACGCTTGGTACAAATGAGATTTGGAATTTTTACGGTAATCTACGCCATATTAAAATGCTAAAAAAGAAAAAAACAACTCTAAAACTATCAGAAAATGAGATCAAACAATGTTTTATTTTTACTCTACCGAATATTTTTTGTTGTAAAAGTTGAATAAAAACAAAGAAGGATATATAAAAGAATTATTATATATATATATATATATATATATATATATATATATTATTTATTCGAAAATTATAATATAAATATGTTATAAAATCACTACAAAATATCCATTTTGTCTCCACACCTCTGGTGTCTTATCAAGTGATGATATTCAACATCAGGTGTTGAATCAAAATGGCTATTTTTGTAGTAATTTTATAACATATTTATGTTATAATTTTCGAATAAATGATTATATTCACTCTACTCTGTATTGAACACATTTTTAAGAATAGTATTTGTTGGTTATTGGAATTTATTCCGTATACACCCATCCTATACTTATATATATATGTATACATATATTTACATACAAAGAAATAATCACACATAGAATCAATCAGAAGTATTAATGCGATTATTGGCGACATCCATCACTAGAAACATAATATATGCATTAAAATACTGTTAATCCATAGTGCGAAGTGATCCTCGTCGATAAACTGGATGTCTGTAGTTTTCAGTTTATTTGATGTTAAAATGCTAGTACTTACGAATAGTCCTCTATTCATCATCAGGCATGTGTTTTTTTCCTTATAAAATCAAAAACTTGGAGACGAAATACTTGACCTCTTGCTATTTTGTCGCTCGTTCCATGATAAGTGTTCTAACGAAATCCATTCCTCGGTTCCAGCAGCCTGGAGCTTTGCAGCTGCAACCCACCAGGCCACTTACACAAGTGTGAAGCATCTACATTCCCATCGTATTACACAAGTAAAAAGTAAGTTCCACTCAGACAGCTTCTTCCCAAGAACTGCTGTTGTGTGGAACAGACCCCCCAGAAGGATGTTTTGTTTTCCACTCGCTCCAATTTTAATATCTTCAAGTCTAGGGTTAACCTTTATCTTTCCGATATAACCTCATGTCCTGCACTTTTTGACTTTTCTTACGCTCATACACCCCACAGTAAATTTTGCCTTGAGAGGCTCTTGGGTCTTGTTTTGGGGGAATATTAGTATTTGAAAAAAAATTGATCGATTCCCTTACAATTCGCCACCAACAAATCAGGTGACTGAAATTTTTACTTATTGAATTAAAACAAAAGGATAAAAAGAGTCCCCCTTTTTTTCTCTCTCTTTAGAGCGTGTAGTGATGGTTAACAAGGTTGAAGCGATATTGTCAAGAGTCCAAACGGTTGCCTGGCACTCAGAGTTACCTTTCCATCGTTAAAAAATACACTTAACGGGCCTTTTTTTCACGTGGAGACAGTACCGTGCATAATTTATGGGATAAGATTTTTATTTACGTTCGAAAAGACAAGCAATTAGACAAGAAATATTGATTTTCCTACCATCGCAGAAGCATATACACAAGCCCACATACACACACACACACAGACATATATATATATGTGTGTGTGTGTGTGTGTGTGTGTGTGTATGTGTGTGTGTGTGTGTACGAGGCGGGGTGGAGTAATGGATAGCGGCTCGGATTCCAATCGAATCCATTACATTCATTTACGTGCTAATAACCTAGGTAAAGGGATGAATCCTCTTCTTCTCCCCCCCCCCCAGCTATGAGTAAATAGCAGGACAGACCGGGTTCTAAAGCCTTGGATGGAAACTGGTTTACTGCAGAAAGAAATGGCGACGTACTGCGGGAAAAATCTGCCTGGTCAGTTATGCATCGAAAGATACATGATCGCCTTCGCATGTATCATTCATGACACAATACTGACTGGTATATATATATATATATATATATATATTATATATATATATTTTGTGGTCACGTGCATGAAACTCAAAGTGGTACCAAATGGTGAAAAACAATATATATATATATATATATATATATAGATATAGATATAGATAGATAGATAGATAGATAGATAGATAGATAGGCAATGAAATGTTTGGTAATCCATATGGTAATTCCAAGGAGGACGTAATCCAGAGAGCTCAATGTAAAAACAGAGCGAATATTAGTTAAATTTAAAAAAAAAAAAAACTGACGGCCTTGAAGGTCCATAGATTATATTTTATTCCCCCAGGAATCGAATAGATTTAAGTTGATGTAAGGTGGTAGAGAGAGGAGGAGGGGGAGGAGGGGGGACGACTGATATGATCGAAATTAGAGAGAGAAGGGAGAGACAGGAATATACTTAAATCTATCTTTATTAAGAGACGTAAGTGTAAGGGTGGTAGGGTAAGTTGCCAGACATTTTGACCTATTTAAGAAGTCCTTTTACGTGAAAAGAAATGAAGACAAAAGAAAAAGTGAAGAAAGGCGATAGGATATAACAGAAAACAAATGGGGAATCAGGGGTGGGGGGGAAGGGAGAAAGACGAAAAGAGAGACTAAATTATCAAATATAGGTATATTGCCGTTAATTTAAAAAATACAGGTTAATATAACTTACAAATTCCCATTTCTCGGTTTATTTCTTGCTCCGTTGATAAAGGACACAGGCGTGTCCGAAAATTCCGGACTTAAAACCTTTTTCCTTTCCTTCATTTCTGTCATATGGTTAATAATGTAATGTTTAATAAATGTTTTTCGTACTGATTATATTGGTACCCTTTCGTTGGTCCTTGTTTTATTAACTATTGAGGGATCCTCCCCTTTTTACACAAATGGACTCACCCAGTAAATACATATACTACTGCTACGTGAAGACCCGAGAGAGCAGAGGCGAGAGCAACCGAAGGTGAAGGTAACAGACAGACAGACAGACAGAACGAACGTAGCGAGCAAGAGTCACGTGAGCGAACACGTAAACTCAGAAAGAAGTCATACAGCGATACTTCAATACAAAAGACTGTATAGATATTTTGCTACTAACCCGTATTCCTGGAACTACTAACCTGCATTACCAGTTTGTATTATTACGTTAATACATTATTTTTTCTATATTTATTCTTGGCGTTTATTATTTATTGGTACCGGATTTCATCCCGGAATTCACAACTTGGCGACGAGGATATCGAAATCACACGGAAGAAAAAAAGTTTTCTCTCTCTCGTCGACCACAACAACTTGGCGACGAGGATATCAAACTCAGACGGGAAGAACAAAAAAGACAAAATTCTCCCTCGTCAACTTGGCGACGAAGAAATTCGAACTCACACAGGAAGAGAACAAAGAGAAATTTTCCCTTACCGACCACAAAGACTTGGTGCCGAGGAATTGGGACCTACACGGAAAGAAAAAATTTCTCTCTTCTCACCATAACAGCTTGGGCGACAAGAATTTGTACTTCTCGGAGACTCAAAAGAGAAAATTGCCGTTTTTGCCAGTATCCACAACAACTGGGTAACAAAGAGTTACGAGGATTAAAATACGGAAAATCGAGTTTTTCGTAAGACTCTTATCATGGAGGATTTTATAAGTATTTTAGTAGAACTTGTAAAATACCAAAATGAACAGCAAGTACAACTTCAAGAAAGACAAAATGAACAGCAATTACAATTCCAAGACAGAATGGAAAAATATTACTACAAACACAGAAGGAAAACCGTGAAAGACAAATGCAAAATGAAGAAAGACAAATACAACTCCAGGAGCTAATTGTAAAAGTAGCGAGTAATACACAACAACAAAATATTGAAAAAGAGGCGACTTTTTTCCCAAGACGCAGTATGGGAAACGATAGAAACATTCAAATACTCCCTAGAAGAGGATAAAAATTCCGGGAACTTTTTTCAGACTTCATGAAAACCTCTTCAACATCGATTGTCAAAACTGGACGGAAGCAAAGAAGCTACGACTATTACTCGGGAAATTAGGAACGGATGAATACACAAAACTTGTGGATTACATTTTGCCAAAGAAGACAAATGATTTAACGTTTGATGAAGCAGTTACATGCCTGACGGAGATTTTCAGCCCGAAAATGTCACTTTTTCACAAAAGGTGGAAATGTCTTAACCTCGTAAAGGATGAAAATGAGGACTATTCCACGTTTGCCGCAATCATAAATAAACATTGCGACGACTTCAAGTTGGCAGAATTAACCCTAGACAATTTCAAGTGTCTTATTTTTGTACAAGGGTTAGTCTCAGCAAAGGATAGCGAAATGTGCAAAAGAATGCTTTCAAAACTGCAAAATGAACCTGGATTAACACTGCAAAAACTATCGGAAGACTGCCAAAAATGTCTGAGTTTAAAGAAAGACTCGAAGGATATTGAGTCAGGAGTATCACATATACGTAACTTAAACAAAAGTTTACGTTTTTCACCCTCCCCGGAAAGAAATCAAAAATTCTATAATAATGCAAAAAGATTTTCACCCTCTCCGGAAAGAAAACAAAAATTCTATAATAATGAAAAAAGTACAACGTTCAGAGCAAATAATGACGAAAATCAAAGAAAATATACCCCCCCCCCCCATCTGCATGTTATCAATGTGGAGGACTACAATAGAATGAGGATTGTTGTTTTAAATATAAAAAACTGTCTTGCGTGTGGAAAAATGAGTCACAAGGCATCCCAATGTAGGAACAGAACATCTACTAGTAGAATAAGAGCTACTAGAATGCATGACGAAGACAATACTAACATAAGGAAATATGTGGAACTTGAAATCTTAAATAAAAAGATCAAATTGCAATTAGATTCAGGGTCAGATCTGACGATAATTAACCTACAAACATGGAGAAAGCTTAATAGACCAACAATGTTACATACACAGAAAATTGCTAAGTCTGTTACAGTATAAAATTCGTAGAAGTAATCCTAAATGTAAAATTTCACGGGAAAACAAGAAAACTGAAAATATTCGTAATGAAGGATACAGAAAATCCGGTGGGTGCAGACTGGATGCAAAAGTTCGACGTATGGGATTTATCTATCAGTTCTTTTTGTAAAAAGATAGAGTGTGAACCATCAGAAGCGACAAAGTTAAAGGAAGAATTGGATTACATAATCAATTTTCCGGGGTAGTTTCGAGTAGGTTGGGACGATGCAACAAGTTTGCAGCCAGAATTGAATTAAAAGATAATGTCCAACCAGTATTTAAAAAGAAGCGGAACGTGCCGTTTGCTACCATAGAGAAAGTCAACAAAGAACTAGAGAGCTTTGAAAAAATAATTAACAGACTAGGAAACGTGATGTACAAGGAGAAAAATTTACCCACAGAAGACATATTGACCAAATACAAAAAAGACGGTTTGAAGAGCCAAGCTCGTCACCCGCTGAAAATGATGATTCGATGGAGGCGATCTTTGAAACTTCTGAAATTCAAAGACCACAAGAAGAGACAGAAATTAGAAGGACTAGCAGGAAAAGAAAAATTACAGAGCCTCTGATTATCGATCATAAAAGGAAAAGATATTAACTCCCCAAAAAAGGGATCTAAGGAGCGGGGTGTTGAGGGGTCTTCCCCTTTTTACACAAATGGACTCACCCAGTAAATACATCTACTACTGCTATGTGAAGATCCGAGATAGCAGAGACGAGAGCAACCGAAGGTGAAGGTAACAGACAGACAGACAGACAGAACGAACGTAGCGAGCAAGAGTCACCGTGAGCGAACACGTAGACTCAGTAAGAAGTCATACAGCGATACTTCAATACAAAAGACTGTATAGATATTTTGCTACTAACCCGTATTCCTGGGACTACTAACCTGCATTACCAGTTTGTATTATTACGTTAATACATTATTTTCTTATATTCATTCTTGGCGTTTATTATTTATTGGTACCGGATTTCATCCCGGAATCCACAACATTAACCAACCTATCTATTTTTCATACTGTAAGAAGCACACGTGAACCCTTTCTTCTAACTATATATATACATACATATATATATATATATATATATATATATATATATATATATATATATATATACAAAGAAATAATCACACATAGAATCAATCAGTAATATTAATGCTATTATTGGCGACATCCATCGCTAATAGTGTATAATGTATGCATTAAAATACTGTTAATCCATAGAGTGATGTGATCCTCATCTATAAAACTGTTGTCTATTGTTTCCAGTTTATATTTTTTTAAAATGCAAGTATTTTCGAATAATCCTTTATTCATCGTCAGGCATATGTTTTCCTGATAAAATCAAAAACTTGAAGACGAAATAATTGTTTGTCGACCGAAAGATGTTTTTTTTTTTTTGAGAATGTGCTATTATTGACGGTTGTGTACAATATCGGAACGAGCAAAGACGCAACGCTAAGTTTTTCAAAAATTTATGTGAGAATTTTATTTGAACTTTTCTTGTGATGTGGTAAATCAACGTATTCTATTTTACAAGTGTTTTCAGTTAATATGTCATGAACTAAGTATATAGTTCAATTAATATAGTGTTATGTCTTAGTAGTAGTTTTTTTTATAGGAATTTTTTTGTACTGCGGATCGATAGTTTTTTATAAACATAAAACATTAGGCAGCATATAATTATATATATTCAAGTATATTTGGTTGAATAATCTAGACATAATTTGTCTATTTTTGTTTTAATCTTCTCAAATTC
Source organism: Acanthosepion pharaonis (assembly GCA_903632075.3). NCBI lineage: Eukaryota > Metazoa > Mollusca > Cephalopoda > Sepiida > Sepiidae > Acanthosepion > Acanthosepion pharaonis. The sequence goes on along the minus strand of CAHIKZ030003380.1, from coordinate 2,798,822 downwards.
AGGGATCTATTTCTTAGTTCTGATATTAAACTGATTAAGAAAGACGCCGTAGTTTTGGTTATTTCTTTTATTTTCCCAAGTACTTTCAATCTCATCTAAAATCTTCTTCAAGAGTGAATTACTAAGGAAAAAAAATGTAATTGACAATTGTGATTTTTTGGTAAATGCGCATGAAACCGGCTCCGTTACAGACAATTTTCAAATTAATGTTAAGAATATGTAAGGGAGGTAACTTAATTTATATTTTTATTATTATTAATCTTTTCAAATAATCAATGTTGGAATTAAATTTTTTTTTTTTTAGTATTTGAGCACCCCAAAACTTTTATAGACTTTTTGACATTCAAGCAAACATGCTTGAATAAAGATATCCTCTCTCTCTCTCTCTCTCTATATATATATATATATATATATATATATATATATATATATATATATATATATATAGTGTGTGTGTGTGTGTGTGTGTGTGTGCGTGTGTGTGTGTGTATCAGAAATAATTTTATAAATATATATATATATAAAGAAGAGGTTATACTAGTTCCAACGAGAGAAAAGTGTGTATATTAAAAAGAAGAGAGATACCGCAAACGTTTTTGGTTGTAATGTGGATTTTTAAAAAAAATATTATGCTTTATTTGCCGTAATTTTACTACACATGTTTCTGGTCTCGCGACCGTCATCAGGTAAAGGCTGGAGATTTCCACATATTATTAAAAATAATTCATCTTTTTCTCTTTTATGTTTTTCGATGTTAAATATTCTCGATATGAGATATTCTCGTTCTATGTGTTAGTAATCCGAACTTCTTTTCTTGATATATATATATATATATATATATTTTAGTAATTATTTATTTGCTTACCAGCATATGCGTGTGCTGGCGTGCATATATATATATATATATATATATATATATATATATATATATATATATAGATAGATAGATAGATAGATATATTTTAGTTTATGCAAACTTAGGTAATCCGTATGGGTAGACCTGAGGAGGATGATACCCAGAGAGCTCAATGTAAAATTCAGAGCAGATATGTTTGAATAAAAACAGACCACGTTAAGATTCCATGTAATAAGCTATTTCACCATATGGTGAAATAGCTTATTACATGGAATCCTGTGTTTTATTCAAATATATATATATATATGTGTGTGTGTGTGTGTGTGTGTGTGTGTGTGTGTGTGTGTGTATAGGGTTAAGTAAAATGAGATAACTAGATATTAGCGACTGTATATGCGCGTGCTGGCGTTCATATCCTGGTAAGCAAATAAATAATTACCAAATTACAAATATATATATATATATATATATATATATATAGAGAGAGAGAGGGGGGGATATAAAAAATACTTTTACAAATTTTGGGACGGATTCCTGACAACAAAACAAGCTAAAATATTCATATATATATATATATATATATATATATATATATAGGTATAGCTATATATAGGGTTAGGTAAATGAGATAACTAGATATTAGCGACCGTATATGCGTGTGCTGGCGTGCATACGCTGGTAAGCAAATAAATAATTACCTAATACATAATATCTAGTTATCTCATTTACCTAACCCTATATATATATATATATATATATATATGTGTGTGTGTGTGTGTGTGTGTGTGTGTGTGTAAGTAAGTATAGGGTTAGGTAAATGAGATAACTAGATACTAGAGATCGTATATGCGTGTGCTGGCGTGCATACGCTGGTAAGCAAATAAATATTTATCAAATTACCAAAGGATGCTTTTCTGTGAACTCAGTGTCTAGAGAAGAATTCTCCCTGGCAGTTTCTACTTATACTTTAGCCCTTTTCAAAGTGTGAGATGGGAGTTGTTTTTCTTGCTAACTTCTTATGTAACTTTAAAAAAAAAAACATTAAATACATCCACCTACCTACCCTAACCCATATGGAAAATCCTATATCGATAAAAAGAACATCTAGTTATGAAAAAAAAACTTTGAAGATATTAGAAGCCATTCTTACAAAAAAAAATACAATAGCATTTCCCTCAACAACACCTCCGTTGAACGTGGCCAAAAGCCTTAGCTGTGTTCGCAAACTAAACAAAAGTTCCACTTAAAATAACATTCTTTTTTTATGTGCCGTGTCGCCTCAGGACGTAACCAATCATGGCTCTCTACAACTTCCTGTCCTTTATAGCTCTTAATAAATTTTGTCTTTCTGTTATTTCTCCTAAACCCTGTTCTGCCATCTATTTACTCAAGCTCACTACGTATGTCATGCGTTGTTTTCTTCTGTCCCTCTTGCCTTCAATCTGTCTTGTGAGTATCAAATTTTCCAAGCCCCTTTTCCTCATTATGTGCCTAAAAACCTCAACTGTTTCTTCCTGATGTTAATTATAAGTTTCCTTTTTGTTTCCATTTTCGCTAAGACTTCGTCATTGCTCACTGTGATAGTCCCAGCATCCTTTTGTCGAACCACATTTCTGTTGCTTTAAGTCTCTTCTTCATCTTTGAGCAAATTGTTCAGCACTCACTGCCATACAGGAGGACAGACATCACTAACAGTTTAATACTTCTTTCCTTGTTTCTAACGAAGTTTTTCTATTTCTTAGTACTTTAGTTAGCTTTTGAAAGGCATCTTTGGCTATCATAATACGCCTTCGGATTTCAGTGTCATACTTCCCGTCTTCTGTCAAAACACTTCGCAGATATTTAAATTGTACTTTTTTTTCATTTTGGTGTCTCCGATCTGCAATTCCTACTTTGGGCTCATCCTTTTTGCTAACAGCCATGCATTCTGTCTTCTTGCAGTTGATGTACAGTAGCCTAAGAATAGTATTTAGTCAGGAGAAATAAACTACATCCAATTTCAAAATTTAATTACGTAATCCCTATTCAACATAAGCAAACAGTATTTGGAACTGGTATAGAGCAGGTGCTATATTTGCCAGTTTTCAGTGCTTGTGTTTGATTTTTCATGGATTTGATCTAGTTATCAACAATCGTCTGATCCATATTTTGCCACTCCTTTAGCAATTTTTCTTTAAAGGTTGCCATTGACATGATTTTGGTTGCACGCTCTCGAAAATTTCAGTGAATGTGCTCCGAAACGTGCTCTAATAGATTCATATCAAGACTTTAGGCTACCCATGGCAGTGACTTGATTTTTTGCGATTCATTCCAGGCCTTTGCTACTTTACTTGCATGATATGGCGCCCCATCTTGAAAAAAGGTAGACATTCTTGTCAATTTGATAGTGGGGGAAGTTCTTTCTCTAATATTTGACAGTATTTTGGACTATTAAATCACTCATCAACAAGAATCAACTAAGATTTCCCTCCAAACCAGACAGCACCCCACCCACTCCAATCCCTTTATGTTTCACGGTCGCCTGCAGACATTCAGTGTTCCAAGTTTCGTTCTGATTTCTCCAAACATAAACCTGTCTTGAATTCGAATATTGGCAGAATATACTTTCATCTGACCAAATTAAAGGCTGCCAAAATTCATAAACTTTGCTCTCGAATTCTCTCGCACAGTCCATACGCCTGTTCCTGATAACCTCTGCAATCAAGGGCTTCTTTCTTGCAACTCTTCTTTGATAGCCTAGCTCTTTTAGAGTCTTTCTCACTGCATATGGCGATATTTTCATGCTGTTGGCGACATCTTTGGCGCTCTGACAACGGTTTCTGATGACTTCCCTCTTTAGCGCCCTTTTCGTTCGCTCAGATACGATACTTGGTCTTCCTGAACGTTGTTCCACCCGACAATAGCCTTCTTCATTAAATTTCTTGACAATATTATTAACTGTTTGATGATTAACCTGGAAAAACCGTGCAATTTCTCTATTTGACTTGCCACACTGATGCCATCCTATTATTTGCTGTTATGGTCCGGTTCCTTGTACCACGGTGATAGTCCAAGGTAGAACCAATAAAGAAGAACTCGAACACAGGTATGCACTAACACAGATATATTACAAACAGGAATATATACAGAGAAGTAAAAGTGTTAGTATGAACAATCACGTTTAGTAGAGAGAACAATGTAGTCTTGACCAGTATCATTATTCCAATGTCTTGCAGTAATTGTCTGAACACGACTCTGTTTCGGACTGCCTCTGACTCGACTCTTGACTCGACTTGAACTACTGACGATATTCAGTCACCCACCAACGAGGGTGTCATGTGGCACAAGGCCTTTTTAACGTGGGCATTCCCGAGCCATTAGGCTTGGCCAAAAAATAGCCCATTTGAACCCGTATAAACGGGTTCTGGGCCGGTTTTACCTCCCCGAAGGAGACTCCGCCATTCGGCGTAGCCTCCTTCGGGTTCTTCCCGCCCTTAAGGAAGAGAGTTTAACCGAACACTCGCTCAGAAAGTGAACGACTGGCGATATTCAGTCACCCCCCACGTTGGTGTCATGTGGCACAAGGCCTTTTTAACGTGGGTTTTCCCAAGCCATTAGGCTCGGCCAAAAAATAGCCCATTTGAACCCGTATAAATGGGTTCAGGGCAGGTTTTACCTCCCCGAAGGTGACTCCGCCCTTTGCGTAGCCTCCTTCGGGTTCCTCTCCGTCCGTAGACAGAGAGTTGAACCGAACAGTCGCTCAAGAATTGAACGACTGACGATATTCAGTCACCCGCCACTCCCCACGAGGGTGTCATGTGGCACAAGGCCTTTTAACGTGGGCGATTCCTAAGCCATTAGTCTCGGAAAAAAAAATAGCCCATTTGAACCCGTATAAACGGGTTCAGGGCCGGTTTTACCTCCCCGAAGGAGACTCCGCCCTTCGGCATAGCCTCCTTCGGGTTCCTCTCCGTCCGTAGACAGAGAGGTGAACCGAACAGTCGGTTCAGAGTTGAACGACTGACGATATTCAGTCACTCCCCACGAGGGTGTCATGTGGCACAAGGCCTTTTTAACGTGGGCATTCCCAAGCCAATAGGCTCGGCCAAAAAATAGCCCATTTGAACCCGTATAAACGGGTTCAGGGCCGGTTTTACCTCCCCGAAGGAGACTCCGCCCTTCGGCGTAGCCTCCTTCGGGTTCCTCCCGCCCGTAGGAAGAGTGTAAGACCGAACAGTCGGTTCAAAACTTGATCGACTGACAATATTCAGTCTCCCCACCCCACTGGGGCAACATGTGACACAAGGTCGGTTGTTTATTGTGGGTTTTCCCGAGCCCGTGGGCTCGGCCCAAAAATATTCCCTTTTGAACACGCTTAAACGTGTTCAGGGCCGGTTTTACCTCCCCGAAGGAGACTCCGCCCTTCGGCGTAGCCTCCTTCGGGTTCCTCCCGCCCGTAGGAAGAGAGTTTAACCGAACAGTCGGTTCAAAACTTGAGCGATTGACGATATTCAGTCACCCCTTCCCCACGTGGTTGTCATGTGGCAGAAGGCCTTTTTAACGTGGGCATTCCCGAGCCATTAGGCTCGGCCAAAAAATAGCCCATTTGAACCCGTATAAACGGGTTCTGGGCCGGTTTTACCTCCCCGAAGGAGACTCCTCCCTTCGGCGTAGCCTCCTTCAGGTTCCTCCCGCCCGTAGGAAGAGAGTATAACCGAACAGTCGGTTCAGAGTTGAACGACTGACTCGCTGCCTCCCCCTGAGGCGCAGTATTTATGTAGCAGTTTTTCTAGTTTGATTTTTATGTCTGCTATCAGCAATATGTTATCTGCATATCTTATGTTCTTAAGATTTGGGTCGCCAATAATAAATCATGGTCGGACATTTAGTTCTAATCGCCTCGTTCTATAAGTTTAATATGTCTGGTGTGCAGATGTATCCTTGTCTTACGCCTCTTTCTATTTTTGTATATCTGCTGGAAATCATTTTCTATCCGTATGCGGGAGTTTTGATGACAGTATAGGATCTTGATTATTTTAATATCCTTCCCAAATAGGCCAACGTTACCTAGTAGCTCTGTTCGATCCTTGTGGTGTATTTTAATAAACGTCTTTGCGTAATCTATAAAACACGGGTACACGTCCTTCTGCATTTGCAGCAGAAAAATGCCTCTCACAAAACACAATATAAGAACCAAAAAAATATATTAAAATATTATTGAAAATGGCTACAATATTCTAATGCATGCATTTCAAATATTTCGACTAAAGAATTAGGCGGAAGCTTCCGGGACAATGAATATAACAAACACTTTCTCCACACGCTCAGTCTTAAAAAAATGTCTGCATGTAGGTAGGTAGGTATTCTCGATGGTTGATCAATAAGTCTGTGACCTCATACAGAGTTATTAGCTGAATCTTGACCTAAAACGTCTGCAGCATAAAAGTTTGGTCTATGTAATTAATATCTATAATTTAATTAAGTGCA
>CAHIKZ030003380.1:2715000-2790000 GCA_903632075.3 Acanthosepion pharaonis | reverse complement strand
ACGAGTATAACATATATATATATATATATATATATATATATATATATATATATATATATATATATATAACAAGGAATAAGCGTAATTTAAAAGGCATATCAGTATAAATTTAATAGCTAAAAAACAACCAGTTTCGTCCCAGGCTTATCAAGTTTAATTCTGGGAATAAAACGATACACGTGTAAATTAAAGATGACTAATGAAGGGGGAGGGAAGAAAAAAATTTTCAAGGAAAACTAGAAACCAATAATATTCAGACCCAGCAAACAATCTCTCTGTTTACAGAGGGAAGGCTTGCCGCATCTGATATATAAGGACTACATGACCTTGAGATGATATAAAGAGTGGGACCTTGATAGAACTGAAAAACGATTCACACTAAAGTCAGTAATACAAATCCTGCTATTAATAACGTGTTTCACAATAGATGACCCGGATGTATTAAGTCGTTAACTACTGCTAGCGGCCGGATTCAAAATCCTGGGGTGTAAATGCTGCTTTATCTTAAAATCCAAACATTGAGATGTCCTCTCTATGTAATCGAGTCCACAGCTACATTCATATTTGTAAATAACTCAGTTAACATGATAGTGGGGAAGGACATCCTTACGAATGGAAGAAAGAATAGGTCGAGTAACAAATACGACTCGAACATTAACAGAAAAATAACAACTGTTGATCGCAAACGAAGTTCGCCTAGCTAAAGACTCACCCTGTGAACCAATAAAAGGAAGACGCAAATAAACCGGACGTTTTTTAACAAGACGCGCCTTGACACTATGTAAATTTTTGATGACATCACGAATAACAGTATCCAAAACACCCAAAGGATATCCGTTTTTGGAAAGTATCATCTTAATAAAATTAGTTTCACCGCTGAGAAAGCCTTCGGAACAGATCATAAGAGCCCTATGAGTCAGGGTCTTAATCAGATTTATCTTACGTTGTGGCGGACAAAAAGATTACCAACGTGTATAAAGTCCCGAAAAAGTAGCTTTCCTAAAAACAGAAGTCAGAAACTTGCCACCAGTCCTATGGTCTAGAACATCCAAAAAGGAAAGACAACAATTAGACTTTTTTTCCGCGGTAAACTTAAACGAAGGATGGACAGAGTTTAATAAGGTGATAAATAAATCGGCTTCAGCCGCATTATTGAAGAGACCAAAAGTATCATTCACATAACGATGATCCATCAGAGGACGATCAATACGAGAAAATAAAGAAGCCTCATGAAAGCCGACAAAAATATTAGCTAAAGCAGGGCCCAAAGGTGAACCCATCGCTACACCGTCAATCTGCCGATAAATAATATTATCGAAACTAAATTCAACAGATGAGGTGGCGAGCTTTATGAAATCAACAAATACACTCTCAGGGAAATCAGGAGGTGACAAAGAGGTACGGGACAATATATCACAGAAAATCTCATAAGGGGACACAGGTAAACAAAGAGCATATATCAAAAGAATACATGAACCCAGCATTCCCAAGAGGAACTACGTATAGTTTCAGCAAAGGAGAAGGAATCTTTAATACAATAGGTACTAAAGTGCGATAAAACTGGTTGTAGTACTGTCGAGTGCCAACTAGCGAATTTATGCTGGGAGGACCCAATCATAGACAAGGTTGGTCTTAATGGGACACCATCCTTATGGATTTTAGGTAGCGCATACAAACAGGGAAGAATAGACACACTCTTGACCCACTTTTAAATTGTCTATGAACCTGTGCAAATAAAACCTCAAATTCTGAAAAGATTTTCTTACAGTCAGGAATCGAAAAAAAGGAATACAAAAATTCTAAACCGTGAGCCAATATATATATATATATATATATATATATATATATATATATATATATATATATATATATATGTGTGTGTGTGTGTGTGTGTGTGTGTGTGTGTGTGTGTGTGTGTGTGTGTGTGTGAAAATATATAGAAAATAGGAAGGAACTGGTTAGGTAAATAATCCAAAGTCCCTTAGTATTTTAGTTATTATTTTTAAAAAATAGTGCTCGATACAAAAGTAGAGCATAAATGTAATTATTTATTTAAAAATATGATTCCAAATCGCTGCATAAGAGGTCTCATGTTTCAAAACAAGAGCTGAAAACTTCAATATAATCCTTTAAATTAAATTGAAGTAAATTTCAGATATACGTTATTCCAACAAAAATTTCGCTTGAAGATGGAACGGAGCCCATTTTACTTTCAACCCAATTTAATTTAAAGGATTATATTGAAGTTTTCGGCTCTTGTTTTGAAACATGAGACCTCTTATGTAGCGATTTGGAATCATATTTTTAAATAAATAATTGCATATATATATATATATATATATATATATATTAACTTGGTAATCCGTATGGGTAGTCCAAAGGAGGGTGAAATTCAGAGAGCTCAATGTAAATTCAGAGCTAATAATCTAAAGAAAAACAGACCACTTTAAGACTCCATTGTAATAGTTTATTTCACCAGAGGCCTTTTAAAGTATCCTCAGACATCACTTTCCAAAGGTGAAACGAAAAATGAAATGAAAATTTACACTTTTGACGGTTAGTATTAAGAGGTTGGCGAGGAGTGGTGTGAGAGACATGGTCGAGTTTAGAGAGGGTTTTTTTTTATATTTCTTTCTATCATACTTAATATTGAGGAAGGAGGGGGTAACGGAAATGATATGTTGAAAGGGAAGGAGAGAAGAGAGAAAAGGAAAAGAAAAAAGAAAGAAGGAGGAAGTAAAGAGAAAGAAGATGTATTTAGGGTTTACGGAGGAAGAAGAGGGATGGTATAGTTTTAGCAATTTAGGTAAAAAAAAAACAGATTTTAATGTTTGATAGTAATTTAAATGTTTAAAAAAATCCACGAAGAAATTAATTTAATGCTTGTTAGCAATTTAAATATTTAACTCCTTTACAAATAAATTAAGGGTTTAATATGAGTTAAATACTATATTTAAAAATACATTAATAAAAAAAACACATTACAAAAATATTTAAAATATAAAGGTTTACTTATAGTGATCTTTTAATATTGTAAATGACTGTTAAGGTAACATCTTTATCAGTTTGAGTCTAATTCATGAATGTAATTTGTAACTATATATACATATATATATATATATAGAGAGAGAGAGAGAGAGAGAAAGACAGGGAAAGAGAGAGAGGGTATATATATATTCAGGCTAAATTTGACAGTTTAATTTTTGTTTGGTTTAGAATATCTGTAAACGACATTGTGAAACCTAGTTTTAGATTTGTCAAAGTTAACTGACATGGACGCCACCTGAATATGTCAAAGTTAACTGACATCGAAGCCACCTGAATATTGGAAAAGGTTGGAGTTGCTGAACGCCACGGTCAAGCCTTGGTTGGCGAGTGTGTCTGCTGGGAGACCATATGTGTGACAGCAAGAATCAGGTCCCTGCCACACCTCTAGGAGACTTTTGACAGACAATTTTTACGATTTCACATACACATAGACGATATCTATTTCAAATAAAAAGCGTCCACTATAACATAAGGACGAGTGGAAGCTACCTGAATATTGGAAAAGGTTAACCTGTATCATGATGATTCGTGCTGGGCATCAAAATGCCGCAATCATGACAGCTGCTCAATGCTTATTTGAACACCATGGTAATAATAAGACGGGAAATGGATAACCGAAACGAAGACTTGTAGGAAGGAACACGGCAGACATTCTGATTGCCTCTGTACCCAAGAATTCATCCAACAACTGCAGGAGAAAGTGATGGAAGACCCAGGCAATGAAATACGACTTTTGGCACAAGAAACGGGCGTTGCAATTTTCACATTGAAGCTGGCTTTGAATGACGACCTCCGCTATCAGTCATAGAAGAGGTGTAAAGGTCAACTTCTTCCAGAGAAATCCCTAGAAAACCGTCTGACAAAGGCAAAGAAACTGCTGAACAAGTTGAAACATCCTGTTGAACTAGAGACAAACTGGTTCTTCTTTGATGAAAATAATTTTGTCATGACCAGGATATATCAACAACAGTCAAACCTCCGTTGTCGAGAAATCGCATTCAAAATCAATTGAAATGGGCCGAGGACAATATGAAGATTGACTTCTCTAAAGTTTTGTTCACAGACGAAACTCGAGCAACACTTGATGGGCCAGATAGATGGTGCAAAGGCTGGGTAATGAACGGACAGAATCGCCATCAGCGTTTGAGACGCCAACAAGGCGATGGAGGCATAATGATCTGGGGTGTTATTATTGGAAAAACATTAGTGGGTCCATGGAGAGTACCAGATGACGTCAAAATGACTACTGTGCATACACACCTCGTGTCATGAAGAGCGTTTACCAAAACTGTGGTGTTTTTTGGTGTCTCCAGTAGTAGTAATGTCATGACACCTGATATCTTCAGGTTCAATTCGGATGGCATTGTGGAGTCCGTGGTCAAGCCTTGGCTGGAAATGGTGACTGTTGGATTACCATATGTGTGGCAGCAAGATTCAGCTCCTGAAGAGTCAGAAGTGACTATCAGATAATTTTTTTACGATTTCACCAGCCCAACGTCCGCCCCAACCCTCGATTGTAATCTAATGAATTGTTATGTGTAGGGCGCGGTGGAGAAGAATATCAATCGCTCTGCCTGTAATACCAAAGCCCAGCTACTCGACAGGATCAAGGAGGTGTTTGAGGCGCACCCTAGTAACACCGTCAAGGCCGCATGTACCAGATTTCGGAGTCGGAGCGAGGCCATGGTAGATGCTGGGGGTGGCTTCTTTGAGTCAATTCTGTTTTGATTGTATGCCACATGTTTATTTCTCCAATAATGAATTGATTTTGAGCTTAGGTATTCACTTTATTTTCCCTTAAAAAACTGTTAAATTTAACCCGACCCCCCTTATATATATATATATATATATATATATATAATTTATTCGAAACTTATAACATAATTATGTTATAAAATCACTACAAAAATAGCCATTTTGTTTCAACACATCTGGTGTCTTATGAAGTGATGGTGTTGAATGGAGTGATTTTATAACATATTATATGTAATAATTTTCGAATAAATTATATTTGGTCTATTCTGTATTGGGCACTCTTTTAAGAATAGTATTTTTTGGTTATTGGAATTTATTCCGTATACATAGGTCGAATTTACTGCTTATAAACTTCAATCTTCCATGAATGAGATTCATGGAAGATTGAAGTTTATAAGCAGTAAATTTATAAGCAGTAAATTCGACCTTGCCACCCGAACGATCCTTTGTGGCCGAGCGGTCAAGGCACGTTAGCGTAAATGACGGTTCCGTATAGGATGCAGGTTCGTAATCCTGTCAAAGGATGAATATTTTCTATGAACATTTCTCGGACATTCAGGCCGGTAAATGTTATTTAATACTGTTTATTATAAACAGAGCATTTACTTAAATACTTGTATCTATAAAAAGAACGTTAAACATAAAAATGTCTTTAATATATATATATACAGCGTTAGTATTAGAATAGATGAATAAGTATTAAACTTTTTTCAAATAATTCTTTTCACTATTCTAAGATTATATTATTTATATATATTTATATTATATAAAAGAAAAGAGAAACCGTAAACGTTTTTAATTGTAATGTGGATTTATTTTTTTAAATATGCTTTATTTTCCATAATTTTGTTACACGCGTTTCCGATCTTGCGACCTTCATCTGGCAAAGAGTGGATATTTCTACATATTATTAAAAGGAATTAATTTTTCTCATGTTTTTCGGTTTTAAACATTCTCGATGTTAAATATTCTACTTTTCCGTGTGTCAGTGACACAAATCTCCTCATTGAACTAGCAATGACAAAGTTCTTCTGCGTCTTGTTTTTGCCAATATATGCATATATACACTAGTATGCGTATGTATACACGTATTTCCTCTCTAGACATACATAATGTTTATTTATAAGAAATTAATATACACACATACACACACACATACACACACATATGCATACATACATACATACGCATACACGCACTTCCTATGTTGTGTAGAGTTTGCGCGCGGGCCTGTGAGTAGTCTATTGTTTTTACCAATATACGTATACATATTCGTCCTCCGCAGACACCCGCGTGTGAGTGTGTGCGAATGGATGCGAGTGGCTTGACCACTGTATTTGGCCATTATGTGTGCATATTGTGTGTTTTTTGCGTATGGGGTTATGATCTATTTAGTGCTGGTTTAAATTTGTTTATGAAGTTTTTTTCTTGCATTTGTAGATTAGAATAATTGTCTATTTGATATATAATTATATATGCATAAATCACATTTTTGGAGTTGCAGTTTAAATTTTCATTTATTATGAATGTCGTTTTGGGGTTTTCAAAAGTGTAGAAGTTTTCTTCTATAATCATATTACAAACGCCACATCTTTTTTTGTTGCATTTTGACTCACTGTATTGTTGGTTAAATTTGGAGGAAGTTAGTATGTGTTTTAGGTTTTTAGATTGGTGTTTGCTTTTAATTTTTTTTTTTTTTTTTACTAGGTCTAGATATTTTGTAATTTCTGTAAATAGTTCTGGATTGTTCATGTTCAGAACTATTTACATATATATATATATATATATATATATATATAAAAAGCCTTAAACACTAATATTCCATGGTCATAATTTATTCCATTGGAATCGTAAATACAATTCAATTCATCAGACCTACAAATTCAAAAAAGAAAACAGAAAAAAACAACTCCGGAAATAAAAAATAAAATTTAGAGAGAGTGTAAGTATAAGAGTGTGGGACAAATGTTAGAGCTATAGAGAGGGGTAACAGACGAGAGAAGGTGGGGGATTAAACCTTAACAGAGAGAAGTTTTAAAGAGGTAGCTGAAGAGGTTTAAGTGAGAGAAATATGAATGTTGTCGGATGTCTAATACATTAAAGATGTAACCGGAAAGGATACATTTCGTAGTGACATACACACACAATAGACGGTCTAATCTTAAAGATCAGAAGAAGAGGGAGGGAGATGAAAAGAAAAGAATAAGGGGTGGGGGAGAGAGATGGGACGAGGAAAACTAAAACTGAAGGGCATTTACTGAAAGGGCCGCTGTGTAATTAAGAAAATTTAACAAAATTAATATCGACTACAGGTTACAAATAAAATATAAACATAAAAAATAAATATAACGATTATCTTATATATATATATATATATATATATATATATATATGTTGTGACAATATTTCGCGACACGCTTAAGAGGATCGCGCGGCACACTAGTGAGCCGCGATACGGCAGCTGAGAATCACTGGAATAAGTTATGCTTAACTTCCCTATTTATTCATGCCCTTCATACTTCGATAAAGAATCTTGTCAGTGTCTGTCTCGCTATGATGATTGGGTAAGAAGCGAATAAGTGTGCAAGCACTTGCAAAAGTAAAACCTATTTTCCCAATCGTAAGCCCTTACTGGCACCAAACACACACACTATATATATATATATATATATATATATATATATATATATATATATATATAATTATTTATTTAAAATATGATTCCATATATATATATATATGTGGGGGGGTATATGTGTGTGTCGGAATCTGTAATGGCTGAAGAGAAGTGGTGCTCGAGAAAACGGAATTTCTTTCGATTTATCAGTACCGATAAGCAAAAATCGCAGATCGTGGCTATGCCCTTCTGTTTGGCGAACAAAAGACTTTTGACAACTGGCCAAAGTCGAGATACGAGAAAAGTTATTTATACTCGTAATCGCTTACGATAGGGCTGAGTCGCTTTATTTATAGATTTGCTGTTATTACAAACGTAAAGAATGTTCTATCAAGAGCCTTCGTATCAAAGAACACACACACACACACACACACACACACACACACACACATATATATATATATATATATATATATATATATATATATATATATATATATATATATATATATGATTATTCTAGGATCAGCATCGGTCAGTAAGTATGCCATTTCGTCCGCATCGGAAGAAAAGATGGGTTCATGCCTTTCCAAGGATGTTTGTACAAAAGTGATTGCAACTGCCACGGCTAGAATTTGAAACCGAACGCAAAGACCAATTTCCGTAGAGCCGTGGAAGCTGATAGAATAATTTTTTTTTAATAAAGGATATATCGCATATTACTCGTTAAATGCAGGTCATGAAAGAAAGAAAGAAAGAATAGGAAAGATGGGAGGCTGAAAAGAAAGAAACAAACAAACAAACAATCGGAAAGATGGGAGGCTGAAAAGAAAGAAAGAAAGAAAGAAAGAAAGAAAGAAAGAATCGGAAAGATGGGAGGCTGAAAAGAAAGAAAGAAAGAAAGAAATAAAGACTCGGAAAGATGGGAGGCTGAAGAGAAAGAAAGTAACAAACAAACTATCGGAAAGATGGGAGGCTGGAAAGAAAGAAATAAAAGAAAGAAAGAAAGAAAGAAAAAAGAATCGGAAAGATGGGAGGCTGAAAAGAAAGAAAGAAAGAAAGAAAGAAAGAAAGAAAGAAAGAAAGAAAGAAATTATCGGAGAGATGGAATGATGAAAAGACAGAAAGAGAAAAGAAATGAATGGAACGGAATGAAAGTAAGTAAACATGAATGAAAGTATCTGACGGAAAAACAAGGAAGGAATTAAAGATGATAATGGTAATGTTATTCGTTTCCCTATAAGGAAACATTTGACATTCGTGGACCGAGCAGCCAATTTTTCTATTTTTACGAAAACAGGTTTCTTAAGACCCGTAATTTTCTTTCGTCCACCGGGGTAGATTGTTCTAGTTCCACGGGCCATGCCTCTTCCGATTATCTCGGTTATTTCCCTTTAACTCAACTCTCCAAGTTTTGGTTCACCACTGCTGTGGCCTGGTATTGAACTCAAAACTCTTTGGGTCTAGTTACTGCATCTAACCAACGCTTTTATAATGTAAACCGAACCTATGCAGATAGATAGATAGATAGATAGATAGATAGATAGATAGATAGATAGATAGATAGATATAGAATCAGGCATAGATAGATAGATATGGACTGACTGAAATAAATTCAGCGTTTGAGAGAAAAATGAAAAGACTAAGATAGATAGATAGATAGATAGATAGATAGATGGGCAGACAGACAGACAGACATAGAATCAGACTGAGATAAATAGATAGAAAGAATGAATTGTTACTAAAATTGTTTCGAGATAAGACTATGGCCATTATTAAATGCGTGCAATAATTCACTCCTGAGAATGATACAGTCTATGGATCATGGGCTTTTTGTTCTGTGTTGCCTTAGTGTTCTGAAGTCAGCTTTATTCTTGCTTATACAAGTGATAACATCTTTTCTAACGGTAGTGTTGTTAATAGATCCCCAGGGTGTTATTAGCACATACGTAAACAGCAACCAAAGGATGTTTTCCATTTTGGTGCTACCAATGGACCACAGGAAATGTGCCTTGATTATCAATTTTAAATAAACAAGGTAGCAGCTTGTCATGTACATACTCCCATACCTCCACATACACACACACACACACACACACACACACACACACACACACACAGAGAGAGAGAGATATACACATTCAAGCAATGTCTTAATCATGTGAGCGTAGGCACAGTCCGACAAAACATATATTTACAAAGTTGTAAAGGAAATACGTAAGGAAAGGACTATCAATTGTAAGAAGACGGAATGTATGGTTGCCAGAGGAACAGCCCAAGAAGCGGACTACGAATTGGAGACGCCAAAATCAAATAAGTACAAAAATTTATATACATTATTGACTTGAGATCACATCATCATTATCTTGCGGTCTCAGCCGAGATTGAACTCACTACACCTTTCCAGTATTCCTTATCTGTCATAGCTAATACTTCTTGTCAAATAGCTGAATACTTGATGCTTCGCTAGGGCTATCAAGGGTGTTTTTTATCGTGACACCATCACTAAATGGATTGCCAACCAAGGCTCAGAGAGACGCCATTCACCCTCCTCTAAGAACAGGTTTTAAATTCAGAGTTTTCCTTCTCCTAAACCAGTTGCCATCCAAGGCTATAGAACCCAGTCTGCTATTTACCCGTAGCTGGAGGGAGAAGAAGAGGATTCACAACTTTCCCAAGGGTATTAGCACGTAAGTGAATGTAATGGAATTCGACTGGAATTCGAACTCGGCTCTCCGATTCCTCAATCCAAGCCGCTATCCATTACTGCGTAACGATATATAGTTTTTGAGATATAAGCCGGAGTTCGGCTGATTTTTTTTTTTTTTTTTTGCCTTGAGAAACGAGTAGAATTTTGAGATACGAACGAGTTTCAGTTAAGCATCCGTTAGTTGGCGTCGCGAGCGTCAAGCTTCGAGGGTATTTCCACTCGCTGTACTAGTGTTCACCTCGCTCGGGAAGGATCTCCCTTGTATTGTATTTTTGCTGTTATTTTGCAAAATTCCTTTAGTGACTCCCTGGTTCCGAAGAAAATAAGTGTAAAGAGCAGAGGTGAAAAGCCGAAACGTATGATTTCGCTTGAAATAAACGGGGGAAATTGTACAAAAAACATGAGGAAGACGTACGAGTAATAGATTTAGCGAGACAGTATGAACTTTCGATATCGAAGATAAATAAAAGCTTATAAAATGTAAAGAAAATTTTTTTAAATACAGTAATAGATAAAAAGTAAATGATTTAATTTTTTTTTTTAATTAATTGATGAAATTAATCTTCTGTATTTTAGACTAGGCTAGCCATTGCTAGGCTAGGTTAGCGATTGCCAGGTTAGCTGTTGTTGTCCCTCTCTCTCTCTCCCTCCCTCCCTCTCTTTCTCTCTTTCTCTCCCCCCCCCCTCCGCCTGTTTGGCTCGTCTGAATTTCATGGTTTAGTACAGTTTATTTCTTTATAATTTTTTTCTCTTTTATTTTATTGTCTGTAAACTACATTTCTTGTTTATTCACATCGTTTTGCTTGTTAAAAAACACACAAATGCAAAAATAGGGGTGAGTCTTAGGAAAATAAGGGGGATTTTTAGGAAAATTTTTAGGGGCCTCAAACGGATCGGAAATATATATATATATATATATAATATAATATAATATAAAGAAAAACAGACCAATTTATGGCTCCATTGTAATAGTTTATTTCCCCGGAGGCCTTTTAAAGTACTCTGGATCATCAGACCACTTTCAAAAGCTGTAACGAAAACACACGCACACACACACACACACACACACACATATATATATATATATATATATATATATATATATATATATATATATAAAGAGAGAGAGAGAGAGAGACATACACACACTAAGTAATGTTTTGAGATATGATCATACTGACATGCGAGCCGGAGTTTGGCCAATTCATTGCCTTGAGATACGAGCTGAATTTTGACATACAAGTGAGTTTCAATTAAGCATTTGCTAGTTGAAGCAGTGAGTATGTTCATCTCACTCTGGAAGGGTCTCTGTTGTGCTGTGTCTCTTTTTCTTTTTTTTTTTTTTGCAGTTATTTTTCAAGACAGTACATTGACGATAGATAAAAAAATCATAAACCTTCCCTAGGTTACAACAATATATTACTTCTTTTTACAATGATGTCCACCATATACAAGTCCTAAGAGCCACTCGATATAGAGTGTTACAGAGTAAGGGGCACAGTTTATCAGGATATGTGGGGAAGATAACGGTTAACCCCAGACTTGAACAGTAATTTTAATGATCGGGAAAACATACTTTTGGGAGTCGGTTCCACAGAGCAACCAATATATATATATATATGTGTGTGTGTGTGTGTGTGTGTGTGTGTGTGTTTGTGTGTGTGTGTGTGTAATTAATAGTTGGGTGCGAATGACAAAATGGAATAAAATTCTTAGTGACACGTATCGTTTCGAGCAAGAACTTCTTCACACACAAAAGTTTTTTTAAGGGATCAGTAAAAACAGACTCAATACAAACATCAATATAAACTGCATCAAAAAACTCGGCTTTCCGATTAACAATTCCGAGCAGCTATCCATTACACCATCCGCACATCCGAGCTTACAGCACCTGGTATTCCCAACAATCTAGGTACAGACCAGCCTCAACGTTGCTTAACTTGGCTGATCGTACGGAAAATGATGTTTCCACGCGATATGGCCGTAAACTTGCACATCAAAGCATACAGCACTTTATATTCCCAAGCTAGGTACAGATCAAGCTGATGTTGCTTAACTTCGGTGATCGTACGGTTACAGGTGTTTCAACACGATATGGCCGTAAGCCATGCCACTCGCGCACCCAAGCTTACAGCAGGTCACTCATTTAGGTACAGACCGGGCTCGACGTTGCTTAACTTCGATGATTGTACAAGAACCGTTGTTTTAATGTAATATCGCCATAAGCCATGCAAACCGAACATCCACTCATACAGCACCTGATATCCCGGAGCGGTCACCCTTCTACATTAAGACCAGATTCGACTTTGCTTAACTTCAATGATTATACGAGAACCGTTGTTTTAACGTGATATGGCCATAAGCCATGCAACCCGAACATCCAATCATACATCACCTGACATCGTCGAGTGGTCACCCATCTAGGTACAGATCAGGATCCACGCCTCTTAGCGAGGGTGATCGTACGGGAACTCGTGTTACAACGTGATGTGGCCATAAGCACGGAAACAGAAGCCTCCTCGTTTATTACATTGCAATGAAATTTGAGCACTAAACTATTTTTCTTTCGGCAAATTGGGCTACAGTAACTTTTACGGGAAAAAAGAGTGCAGTTTGTAATTTTCCTTACTGTAAAACATGTCCTTGCGGATGAGAACATTTAAATTTAAACGTTTCTTGTCTGTACAAGAGCTGCGTGTTTAAAACATGCCATTATTCCTGGCTAACAATTTCTCCCCAAATCCCAAGTCAAAAAGAATTCTCCCCAGAACTGTGTTAATCTGGGTAATCAAGCTGTCATAATTTTGTCTCCAACAACAACAACAAAAAGAAAAAAAAAGAAGCCTTTCAGTGACTTCAGTCCGCCTCACTAGGGGAGAGTTTTCCCTTTAAAATACTTTAAGTAATCTTTGCTATGTTAAACAGAACTTTACAATCACGTATACACGTCGCGGGCACCTCGAGGCGTTGTAATGGTTAGCAATCACGTCTCGCTAGAACAGTTACGGAGGCACGGTGGAGTAATGGATAGCGGCTTGGAATCGGAGAGCCGAGTTCGAATTCCAGTCGAATCTATTACATTCACTTACGTGCTAACACCCTTGGGAAAGGTGTGAATTCTCTTCTCCCTCCAGCTATTCAGAGTTTTCCTTCTCCTAGACCAGTTGCCATCCAAGGCTATAGAACCCACGACAGACTGGGTTCTATAGCCTTGGATAGCAACTGGTCTAGGAGAAGGAAAACTCTGAATTCAAAACCTCGGGGGGGGTCGTTTGAGAACCTTGTGGCACGTAGTGCACTAGGTCTCTGTAATCGGCCCTTCAAAAAGTGTGGATGGTCCTGCACGAAACCTTCACCACTATAATCAAATCTCATGTGCTATACATGCGGGTTGGGGACCGCTTGTGAATTCCAAATTCCCATGAAACTCCAATATTGGAGCCGGCTCAACCCACCTCGGGTGAATGCCGTTACAAGTAGGGGGCAGGTAGAACAGTTACGACTGAGTAGTGAGTTTGATCTTCACTGGTTACCTCATACTTTTGACCTTGTGCCACATCTAAGCTACGCTTAGAAAATCACTACACGTCGCTCTTTCGGTTAACGTAATGGTTATCGGTAGTGGAACCGTCAAGCCGTGTTCAAGTTCGAGTCTTGTTGCATTCACTTTCGCAAATAACTTTGGAGAAGGCATGAAACCGTCTATTTTCGCCCCCAGCTATGAGTTAAATAGCAGAGAAGAAAGGGTTCTTTAGACTCTAAACTGGCAACCAATGTAAGAGAAGGAAAATGTGAGAATGACAACGGGAAACCACTCCACTATTAGATGTGGCACAAGGCTGAAAGTATGGGGTACCCAGTGAAGATCAAACTCATACTCAGTCGCCACGTTACCCAGAGTCGGCTTATCCTCGTTCCAGCTTACGGCTACATCACGTTGAAACACCGTTTCCCCGTACGATCGGCAAAGTTAAGCAACGTCGAAACTGATCAGTGATGGGTAACCGCTTGGGAATACCAGGTGCTGTAAGCTTGGATGTGCGGGTGGTGTAATGGATATACTGCTCGAAATTATTAATCGAAGAACCGAGTTCCAATTTCAGCTGAGTTTGTTATAAACAAATACGCGCAATTATCCTTGGGAAAGGTATGAATCCACCTCTTACTCCTCAGCTATGGGTTAATTAGTAAGACTTGTATCACTAAGAACAATATTCCCACAAAAATTCTTACAATCTAAAAAATATTTTCCGCTTTTAAATAACCTGCAAATGGTTGATAAACCGTAAAGAACGAATCAAGCAATCACCCTCATTCGTTTCGTACTCCATTCGTAAGGAAGAAGTTCTAGCTTCTTTTTTGAGGAACAGAATCCCGAAAGGATGCTTCTTTGATAACTATAATTATCCGTTATCTATCCTACATATTCTCATAATATGCACTTGTTAATTTACACTTTTTACGCTTTTAAAACAACCTCATTCAGTAACCCTCTACCTTGAGTTACTCTTGAGCCTAATAATAAAAAATCCGGAGAGTCGTGATCGCTTACTTTTATGTGTTTTTGATATAATGGAATATGCATACACCTGAGTTCCCCCTCACTGGAATATGATTGGCTGGTGTCCGTCATAAATACAGACGGACGTGTAGGTACGACAGAGTAAGTCTATGACGACGCCCATTGGACTACGCCATTGGCTATCCTATTGGTCTACACCTATTACCTGCGACTACGACGAGTACCAGTCGATTATTGCTACCGTGTAGCCAAAACTACTTAGCTACTTCGATCAAATATATCCCTTTCCGGGACATATCAGTTTTATAGAAAGATGGGGACCTTTTTTTGTTCTTTGTTTAGGAAATTTTCGGATCTCGAATTTATTTAGACCACTCATTGTATTAATACGGCCCTTGATGGACGAGAAATGATTTTCCAATCACCCCTTTTATTAAACAAATAAAATAACGTCTATTGAATATTGATAAAACTTCCGATTCCTCCAAATTATTAAGACAGCTCTTGTATGAAAAACCCAAGAAAAGAAGGTTTTCATTGGTATTTATCCTTGCACACACCTCGCAACAGAATGTGACACAAGGTCAGAGTTTTAGGTGGGATTTCCTGAAAACTGTATAAAAAATTGCTCAAGCTTCCCTTTGTCCTGGGTATGAAGATAAACTATATCCGCGTCCTGTGTAGGGCGATAACCTGCGTCCAGCTGCGAGGCTTCTAGTCGAGAGATTTTGGGGAGTGTGGAGCCGCTTCTTAGTTGCTGGTATTCCCGGGTCCGCTCTGGCGCGGGGTGTTGGCACCTGTTGGGGTTCCAGCTATCGACAAGACGTTGACCTCCCCCACACCAGACTGGGGTCGGGGTGCTGTGAAGGTGTAGAAGTGGGTTTTAATACCAGCAATGCATTTTTTGAGAAAAAATTATTACCAGAAATACATTATTGAGGAAAGGGGTATTACCAGCAATAGATTTTTGAAGAAAAAAAATATTACCAGCAATGAAAATATTGTCGGCATTAAATAACCCGCAAACAAAGGTGCATTAAACTACAAATCACTCGATGAATGTTATGATCCTTTTTTTTTTTTTATATTATAAGCTATATAAGGTCTTTCTTTAATACGCAAGTACTTTCAACTGTACATTTAATCATCTTCAGGCATGGAAATTATTTTGTTTTTGGTAAAATTCAGGTAGCAAACCGAGATGAAAAAAAATTAAATGCGAATCGAAATATATATATATATATATATATATATATATATATATATATATATATATATATATATATATATATATTAATGTGTTATTGTTAACGGATACAAACTTTTGGAGCGTGACGTTGCGAAGCTAAGATTGAATTTTTGAAAATTTTGTTTGCGAAGGATTTCGCCATTTTATATCATTAATTTTATTAATCTACTTTTTGTATTAATGATTCATTGTCTTATAAATTGAACTGCACCACATATTTGATATATATATATATATATATAGATATATATAGATAGATAGATAGATAGATAGATAGATAGATAATATTAGTGGTAAATATACATACATATGCAAAATATATAAATACCCATACATGTATGTTTTTTGAATAAAAATTCCAAGAGGATAGAATCCAGGTAGAACTCAATGTCCAGGACAGAGTAAGGATATAATAAAAAGGCTTAAACACTAATATTCCATGGTCATAATTTATTCCATTGGAATCGTAAATACGATCCAATTCATCAGACCTACAAATTCAAAAAGAAAACAGAAAAAACAACTCCGGAAATAAAAACAGAATTTAGACAGAGTGTAAGTATGAGGGGTAACATACTAAAGAATGGGGGACATTAAACCTTAACAGAGAGAATTTTACAAGAGGTGAGTGGAAGGGGTTTAAGTAAGAGAAATATGAATGTTGTCGGATGTCTAATGCATAAAGATACATTTCGTGGTGACAAACACACACACCATAGATGATCTAATGTTGAAGATCAGAATAAGAGGGAGGGAAAGACGAGGTGGGGGAGTGAGATGGGCGAAGGAAAGTGAAAGGGTCGCTGTGTAATTGAGAAAATTTGACAAATTTAATATCGACTACAGGTTACAAATCAAATATAAACATATAAAAAATAAATATAACGATTATCTAATCTAGCAAGGACCTATATTTCTATGTTCAAACACACATGCGAATACACACATACACAATAACATATACACGTATATACATGCACATAGGCGTGTACCCACATACACACATACATATACCCATGTACACACATATATAAATATATCCACATATCCACACATACACATATCCATCTATATCCATATACACACACTTTTCACATACATATACATACATACACATGCACACATACATATATATATATATAATTGGTAACATATATATATATATATATATAATTGGTAACAGAAGCCATTGGTTTATACCAACGGCTTTCCTTACTTCATTCTACAATTCTACTCTCGCGTAGTCATGTGTGACGTCATGAGATGCGGTGCGATTTTCGCTTCTAGCGTCTTATATGCGCGTGTTTATCGTTGCTTAGTGATCAACTATGTAAACAATGACAGACTATCATCACTGTCGTGTCCGTATATTGTTTAATATGTTTGTGATTTACATCTTTGATAATGGCTTAAGTAAGCCGAAAGCTTAGATTATATTAAAAAATATGGATCAATATTGTGAATTTCTTTCTTCGTTTAATGATAATGTTATCAAACTTATCAGATGTTACGAACAAATTTTACATTAAATAAATAGACAACACTTGTCTATATTATTTAATGAAACGTGTATATATATATATATATATATATATATATATATATATATATATATATATATATATATACGGTGAATTTGTCGTCGCAAACGACAAATGAAGGCTCAATAAAATAAAGAGTTGCTCAACTTCTATGGACATGCAAGTATCTTCCGAAACCCCTAGGGTCTTTCGCAGATTCGTAGACAGGTGGAACATTCGGCGGTAGATCCATTTCACTCAAGTGATTTAGGATCAATTTCCACATGATTGCGTGAGTGATCAGCAAGAGCTGCTTTTATAAGCATATACATTCGTAATATTAATTTCTATGGATATAGAGAAAACTAATCATTTTAATAAGGGGCGGTAGGGTATTCATTTTCACTGACAACTATTGTATCAACATATTAGTTACTTTAGAAAAGAGGTTAAATCAAATTAGGGTCAAAACGAATGATTATATATATATATATATATATATATATATATATATATATATATATTTATTAAATAATATAGACAACTGTTGTCTATTTTATGTAAATTCTTTTCATAACGTCTGATAAGCTTAATAACATTATCATTAAACGAAGAAAGAAAATCACAATAAATAGACAACACTTATATTATATCTATATTATTTA
Organism: Acanthosepion pharaonis; assembly: GCA_903632075.3. Classification (NCBI taxonomy): domain Eukaryota; kingdom Metazoa; phylum Mollusca; class Cephalopoda; order Sepiida; family Sepiidae; genus Acanthosepion; species Acanthosepion pharaonis. The sequence continues at coordinate 2,771,914 of CAHIKZ030003380.1, read as the reverse complement.
ATGAAACATGTATGAATGAAAAATGCTGCCTAAATACACACAATATATATATATATATATATATATATATATATATATATATATATATATGTATGTATAATATACATATATAAATATATATATAAATATATATATATATGTATAAATATATATATAAATATATGTATAAATATATATATAAATATGTATATAAAGGCCCCCCACTGTGAGGAGCAACTTGCTTTAATATTTGCACGCAGTTGATCCCGATGTTTATGTCGGCTTTCGCTCACACCTTTGTACAGATGGGAAACAGAACAGGCGCCAGCTTCTTCGCTCTGACGCTTTGTTTTCCCGGGAAGAAAAAAAGATGCTGTATCGCTTGACTGTCTTTGATTTTGTCTTTGAAACACAAATTCTAATTCTAATTCTATCTATCTATCTATCTATCTATCTATCTATCTATCTATCTATCTATCTATCTCCATATATATATATATATATATATATATATAAGTGAACATTGAAGTCAACACTCGGAGGCGACAGGCTGTTTCATGCTAGACGCAATCGTCAGGCCTGATATATATATATATATATATATATATAATACATAATACTCCACGCCGACAGTACAACTCAGAGTTTCATAATAAATGTCATCTTCAGAGTACCTGAAGATTGCACAAGGCATGGAACTCCGAGTTGTTGTCGAGGGATATTATATTATGTATTTTTGTTAATATATACTTAATAGCTATGGTATTTAGCAGTGAGCACTGTTTTTCTTACATCAAAGGATATATGTATTTATTTGTATGTGAACACTTACACGTACATTTATTTATATTTATTCATTTGATTATATATATATATATATATATATATATATATATATATATATATATATATACAGAAAAAAATACCTCAGATAATTACCCGAGGTAATTTTGGTTTTTTGCTGTAAAAAATATGTATGTTCTGTTAAAATAAAAACATCGATCTCTCTGTGGATCAGTTTTAATAATTAATATTACGACGATCCACCGGGATTATATACCAACTGATCGATTACCTGTACTATCTATCTATATATCTATCTATCTATCTATATATATATATATATATATATATATATATATATATATGGTGGACTCTCCCCGACGTATTTTGGCCAAGCAGCTCAGTTCCTAGGAACAGACAGCCCAGACACCAGGACATATGATTTGATTATAGTGGTGAAGGTTTGAACCAACCACAGGGTCGAATACAGAGACCTGGTGCACTCCGTGTCACAAGGACCCCAAACAACCCTCCACAGGTTTTGAATTCAGAGTTGTCCTTCTCCTAGACAAGTTGCCATCCAATGCTATAGAACTCAGTCTGTCCTGTTATTTACCCATAGCTGGAAGGCGAAGAAGAAGTTTAATAGTGAATGTAATGGATTCGACTGGAATTCGAACTCGGCTTTCCGATTCCTCAATCCGAGCCGCTATCTACTACTCCCCCGTGCCATCTCTGATATATATAAAACCCTGTAGACTCTTCTCGACCACAGCCTCGACACGCTGGGCATTGCTTGTTCTGACTTCCATAACATGTAGTTTTCAAGCAAGCCGGATTAAAGAGTCACTTGTTTAATCCGATGTCTTGCTTTCATATCGATTTTGACCACCGACCAATGACACCATTTGGAAATACGCAACTGACTCAGCTACAACACAATCACTTGACGTCTTGTGTATATTTGCATGCATCTACAAATAGATGCACATAGATGTTAGTTTATAAGTGAATGAGACAGAGTGGGAAGGAGAAGATAGGGCGAGAAGAAGGGGGCGGGTGGATCAGTAAGTACAAAATCCAGATATCGGGCAAAGATATGAGTAGGTACTCGCTTGGTACCTTTGAGGTGGGTGTGCCATTTATTTAAACTTTTCTTTTACTTTATGTCTTGCTTCTTTTTCTTCTTTTCTTTTACACTTTTTTTTACCCAGATAACCATCACACTGTCGGAAAATTAGACATTAAAAATAAACGACGCGGTAAAAAAAAAAAAGAAAAGGAATAAACGGCGAAAAATAAATAAAGAAGCTACACACACACACACACACATATATATATATATATATATATATATATATATATAGAGAGAGAGAGAGAGAGAGAGAGAGAGAGAAGGAAGAAAGAAAAGGAACAAAAAAGAAAGAAAAGTAAGGAAAGGTAAAGTGGGATGAAAGTCACAAAAGAAAGAAACAAACAACGAAAGAAAGAAAGAAACAAACAAACAAGCAAACAAACAAAAAAAAGAAAAGTAGGGAAAGGTAAAGGGAGATGAAAAGCACGAAAGAAAGAAAGAAAGAAGAAAGAAAGAAAAGAAAGGAAAAGAAAAGGAGATAGACGGTACAAAAGAAAGAAAGAAAGAAAGAAAGAAAGAAAGAAAGAAAGAAAGAAAGAAAGAAAGGTATGGTAAGGAAAGAAAAAGGAGATGGACGGTACAAAAGAAAGAAAGAAAGAAAGAAAGAAAGAAAGAAAGAAAGAAAGAAAGAAAGAAAGAAGATATCGGAGAGAAGGAATGATGAAAAGACGGATTGAGAAAGGTAGGAAAGAATGTAATGAAAGAAAGTAGATAAGAATGAAGGAATCTGACGAAAGAAAGGAAGCAGGAATGAAAGATGATAATAATAATAATAATAATAATAATAATAATAATAATAATAATAATAATAATAATATTAGCCGTTTCCTTATAAGGAAACATTCAGCATTCATTGACCGGGCAGCCAATAACTGCTTTTGTTTGAAATTTATACAATCTTTCGCTTAGAACAATTTTTCAACACCAGTAGCTGTTATCACTTTTTCCAGTATTCATGGGAGTTTCCTTCCTAAACTTTTCTTTGAAGTAGTGTGGAATGTCTTCATCTTGATTATGCCTTTATTTTCTATTCGATTTATATGTCTATCTGTTGCTGCTTCAAGTGATATGGCTTCTGCTTTTTTGGTACAATTTTTGTTTGTGATTCTGTAACGTCAGTCCAAAATGTTCAAAATAGGATGGTGATTGCCGTGACCCACAGGATTCACTCGTTCAATGGATGGAAAAAAGGAATCGGTTGCAAGAATGGTAGGATTGAATAAAAAAACGGATGAAAAACAGAAAGAAATCACTGACAAGATGAAGTCAAATTTCTATTTTAATGCTGATATCAATGTAAACACAAGAAATAAATTTATTCCTGAAAGAGTTGGTTTAATAAATTTCTACAGATTAAAAAAAATATTTGAGGTGCTGGGTGGGGATAATAAGATAACTGATTATATTTCTGAGATGAGGTATTATGTACATTATTTACATTATTCGGACTATTGTTCTCATCTTTGTCGCCATATTTATTACAAAGTTTCGGCCGTTCTACGCTCCGGCCTTCTTCGGGTGGTTGGAATGTCGAACTGAACCCTTTATTTCGCTCTCTGGGGGTAGACTGTTCTAGTTCCACGTTCCATGTTTAATGGATGTAAGTTATCAGTTATCTCCTGTTAATTTCCCTCTGAAAGTTCTCCACTGCCTTAACTGGGTATTGAACTCACACTCTTTGGGTCCTATCACTGGATCTAACCAACGCCTTTATCCACTGTGCCATGTGTCCTTGAGGACACCTAAAGAAGGCCGGAGCGTACAAAGATGAGGACAATAGTCCGAATAATGTAAACAATGTATAATAACTGACTTGATAAACAGATATCACATAACAGTGATTCCCCTACTCAAAAACAGTGTTTTTTTTTTAATCAACCAGTCAGTCAATTATATGCCATGCGTGATACACGCTAAGGCGATCATGTATCTTTCGATACATGACTGTCGAGGCAGATTTTTTTTTCCCGAAGTAGGTTGCCATTTCTTTCTGCGGTCGAACAGTTGCCATCCAAGGCTATAGAACCCGGTCTGTCTTGCTATTTACCCAAAGTTGGGGGGGGGGAAGAAGAGGTTTAATGCCTTTTCCAAGGGTATTAGCACGTAAGTGAATGTAATGGACTCGACCGTAATTCGAACTCGGCTCTCCGATTCCTCAATACCAGCTGCTATCCATTACTCCACCATGTCTCTATCACCCCCAGCTCAATCTAATTCTTCTGTCACTTCAGGAAATAGGCAATCGTTTCCCTCCACAATTTTCTATCTTGTGTGGCTCTTAACTGTTTTTCTCCTTTTACTAAGGCTCCCCCTACAGTTCCGCCATCCATTGACTCAAACTCGTCAGATAAATAGCTTGTTGCCTTCTCCTATATCTCTGGCTCAGGTTTTTGTCAGCAAGTTAAGAGATAACGATTAGGATTGATTAAAGAAATACGCCAAAATGTTCTTTCTCTTTTAGTGAGATGCCAAATTATGGTAGCAAAACCAAAATACAAGACAATAAGTGTAAATTAGCGCATTTCCACAGAAAACCTTTTCTACCTGCCGTTAGTATGGCTGATGTTAAACTCCAGAAGAGCAACATCCAACGACTTCTTGGTCTCACGTTTTCCTTTGACATAAAATGAAAAGAGTATATTTAACACTTCCGCTGCTAACTACGTTGATCTTCGTTTTTCTTATCTTGCTCCAGTTGGCTAAGTACGGAAACCTACGTTTTTTTGCATACCGCTGGTATGAGTGTCCCGTTGCGCCATCTATCGTTAAATCACAAAGGACAATGCTTCAAAAGATATCATGTGTATACCCATTACTGATCTGATAAGTCATTCCCAGGTATATCCATGAAAATGGAATGCTGTAAAACACACTGGTGCCAGTTTTCTGTGTAATAAAATATGTAGGTTGAAATTTGGCATTTTCTTTAAAAATGGCTGGCCGGATGGGGACAGCACTAGGCAAATGAGTAGCAATGAAAGTGTTAATTAATTGCTAGTTCTGCTGTCAGGAAAGTTGGTTCATTGTGTCATGCTAGGCATTTTTTCTCTCTAGAATCTATCTTAAGTCTCGACTACATGGATTTAAGCGTGCTACTAGATTGGTTACTAGGTCTCACCAATTTACTGTTGAATCTAACTAGATGCAAATGCCACTTCTACGCTAACAGTTTCTTTTCTCGCACTTTTCACCTGTGGAACTCCCTTCCAATTTCTTACTCGTCGATGGCTGGAGTATTACTGTCACACATCTGGTCTTATACTCCTGCTATATAATTAGAGATTCTTGATAAAAATTCAAAAAAGAATCTGTAATATCATTGGTCCTGATCTGGCATCCCGGCTTCAGTCACTTTCCTACCACCGTAATATAGCGTCCCTGTGCCTTTTCTAAAAAATACTTTTAACGGTAATTGTTTTGATGAACTTTCCTCTGTGGTGCGTAGATTTCATGAATTTAAGCGCAGTACTAGATTGGCGACAAGGTCTCATAATTTTACAATTGAAATGGCTAGACGTAATCATAATTTCTGTGTTAACGGTTTCTTCTGTCTCAGTTCTTGCTTTTGGAACTCTTTTCCGACATCTTCCTTCCCAGTTAACTTTGATCTTCAAAAATCTAAATGCAATGTCAATCGTCATCTTCTATTTTCTTAATTCTTGTTCTTTTATTGTTCAGTCCTTAGAAGTATTTTTCTTATATCCTCTCACACTCAGTAACTCCTAGCGTCTTAGTGGCTTTGTTGCCTTGCTTGGATTGAAATGATAAAATAATTGATAAGCTTATCCGAGCTTTGACGCACGTATAAGGCACCCAGTGGGAATCAAATTCAAAAGTCAATTTAAAAGTTAACCGGCAGTTAGCATTACCCTAAGGTACTGATATGCCGCTAAACAAATACACAAGCAAAGCTGATTTTCTCTTTTGTCATGTTTTTTTTTCAAGAAGTTTTCCCCAGTTTTTATCCCCATTTTTATCTTTTCCTAATTATTAAATTCTTTCCATCCCCTCCCCCCGCCACTAATGAATGAGCTTCTTGATTCTGTCTATCGCCAGAATACATCAGCCATTCTTATTTTTGCAAGTCAAACGGTGCCTCACTAACATGGGTTTAATTTCGATTTTTTTTCTTAAAATAGCTGATTAGCGATTTTTTTAGTCGTCTGTCATCACAAAAAAATATTATATTATATTATTCTGTATTAAACATCTTCCAAAAATAAAATATACTTTATTGAAACTTTATTTGAGGAATATTAGCGCATTTAAAGTATAATTAATCTGATTTGAAACGAATATTATTTACTTTAAGTTTAAAAAAAAAACACAGAATGCATTTTTAAAACAAACAGTAGCTGTGTTTTGTAACCGAGAGTCGCCATGTTTGCTGACAAGTGTTGATAACTTTTTTGTTCTGGGGAGGCTTATTTGTTAAAATATATTTTAAGAAAATTTTTAAGTACTCAGTAATCTTAAAAATGTTGGAAAATATTCTTCGTAATCTAATTTTAGGAATGTTGACTTTAAATTCACTATAGTCATCGCTCTTATCTTCTGATAGTGTCGTGTATGGTCGCCCATACTTTCAAAATGGGCACGTAGCATAATATTTTATATATATAAAAATATTTAAAATTATTTTAAATATCTTAGTGCATAATGATATGTATTGAGCTTGTCAATTTTTGATTAGTAAATATAGCTTTCACTTAACAACATCACCTAACGCAATCAAAGTAATGCAGAATTTTGAAAGATTTGTATATAAATTATAAAAAATTATTATAATTAAATTTTTTAAAAAGTGAATAAAATTCTTGTAAAAATTCATTATTCATCGAAAAAGTTTTTTCTTAGATTAATAGTATCATTAATAAATCTTTATTTATAAAAGCAATTACAAGTTCTCGAATCAAATAATGTCAGTTTTACTGCATTTTTTATTTTACGATTCGGAGCAGATTTTCGGGAAATAAGTGACAGTTTGAAAATAATTATAAATTACATTCTCCAAAGAGTTTTACTTTTAACCAATAAAACAAATTTTTGCGCTCAAAATTTAATTTCTCGAAATTTCATGAAATTAAGTAAGTGGTGGTGGTGGGGAGTAATATGTGTAAAAAAATATATATTTTTACCAAGATTCTCTAAAAAAGTTTCAAAAATATTTTCATTCATTTGTGAATAAATTCTGAAAGTTTCATTAAAATCCGACAATTATTTGATTTTTGTAAGAATTTCGAAAACAATGTGTTTTAACGCCAAAAAAAGGCGCTAAAATTCCCTATACTAATCTTTCACCCACTCGAAACAAGATATTTAACCAAAATTTTGAACGTGATAGAAAGGATTAAAAAAATTAATGAACTCATAAAAAAACATTTTGGTCATTTCTCTTAACAATAACATAAGATTTTGACGATAAAACTTTGTTTATATCAAGTTTGGAGCCTTTTTTCATTATGCTATGTTCTTTTTTAGCGAAAAATTGAAGGCATCTAGTTTAAAATGATGAAAACGTTAATTAGATGAAAGTTTTAAAATCAAAAAGAATTACACTTAATGATTGTTTATGTATGTGGTTACGTACGAGAACGAGTGAGTGAACAAGTGAGAACGAAGCGAAACAAACCAAATTTTAAGAAATTTTATTTTCCTCATGAAATTAGGTTTGCTATTCAGAAAGCCAAACCGGACGCATGTGACCCTCGTGCCGCAGGTTATCTGTTTTACACTATTTCTTCACCTCGATGTGAATCACAAAACCTTGTTATGAAATAAAATCTGTTCATTTGGACATGTTAAATCTATGCACAAACTTTCATTTTGTATACAGTAGGAGGTACAGAGTGATCCAAAAGTCAGTAGGGATTTAAAAATATAACTTCCATATTATTTTAGTATTCCAATACAGTTTTAGACAGAATGCAAATTCACTCATAAGAAATATATTTCCATTTAAATATAAAAAATTATATCAAATAAATGTCCGCCATTTTCGATTTAACACAGACGTATTCTTTTTAACATTCACCATAACAGCGGTCAATAATTCTGAATGGAGCCTCGAATTTAAGCACGGATGTTATCCTTGAGTTATCGAATGTTGGGGGATTTATTGATTGATGTATACACGCTTCTTAATGTATCACCAAAATCGCTAAGCAAGTCACAGAACCATATTAACTAAAACGTTGAATGAACCAACGAATCGTGAAATCCGATAGTGGTTTTCTGGCATTGAAGTGTCGTCTGTTTTCTCTTTGAATATGAATGATGAATTAGTTAAATCTAAAATACAATTCCACCATTTTGGTACTTTGTTTACTCATGTATTTTTACAGGGGTAATTTCCTTTTGTTAATTTATGTCCTAAAAAAATACGAAATAAAAAATATGAAAAATCTGGCATTTTATGACATTTTTTAAATACCTAGCTGACTTTTGGGACACCCTGTATAATTCCAAAGTTTGGTTCCTTCAATTGCTTTTTGTGCCATGGTCCATAAGTAGTATCTTCGAGTAAACTGTGGTTCTTCTCTTTAAGTGTCTGATTCGAACTCGTCAGAATTACAGGAATCTGTCAGTGTAGGTTTTATTTTCGTAGCTTTCTCACTCGATCCGTGGTGTCTTTCCTTGTTCAGGTCAATTTTGGTTCTGATGACTTTACGGCTGTTCAAAAGGTTTTTTTAATTCATTAATCAAGGCGTTAATGTTACAAGAGCGCAAAGGGTTACAAGTAGTCAAAGAAAATGAGAAGACTTTAGTGAGAAGAGAGGAAATGGAACAGGGTTTAACCCTTTAAGCCCTAACCACTGCTTTACCGGTGGTAAAGAAAAATGACTTAATGCCCAGCCACCGGTTAAACGGTTGGTAAACACTTGTAACTATTTTTTATATCTACCGTGAAATATTACATATCAATTATTTGCGAATTTTGACTCAGGGTCTCAGGCAGAATGGTTAAATTGTTCAGGAACGTAGGGGTCAAAGGGTTAAGAAGACAGAAGATGGCAACTGATGCTGCATTTATATTGTAGGCGGCAGGGAAGCAAGAAATCCGAAGTGAATTCCACAAGCGGGAAAAGAAACTATAAGAATAAAACACACAGTTGCACCTAGTTAGTTCAACAATTTTTTATTTTTTTTTATTTAAGCATTTCACCCCAAGCAAGGCGGGAAGCCACTAGGACGCAAGTGATTACAGAAAGTTTAGAGCAAGATCAGATAAGAGTGATAGAAGAAAGGATGAGGGTAGTGGATAGATCAAGGCAACTGGAGATGTCGATTGACATTACACTTGAATAGCAGGAGATTATAGCTCACAGGGAAACAGGAATAGGGAAGGGAGTTCCACAGGCGAGAGGTGCGAGACATGAAGCTATTAGAGTAGAAGAGACGGCTACATTTAGGAGTTTCGACAGTGAAGGGGTGTGAGCGGGATGAATAAAACCCAATTGGCAATCTTGTAGAACAATTAAATTCGTGTAGTTGAAGTAATAAGGAGGAAAGCTCATCGGAACAATTGCCATGAAAATATTTCTACAAAACAAAGAAGGAAGTCACGTCACGTTGATGATAATGTGAGTGAAGTTGAGATATCAGGTCAGGATTAATTACATTACAGACCTTTCTTTGAATTTTGCTAAGAATCTTGAGATATATAGTAGGATCTAATAGACTCTGATATTGCAGAAGTATTCAATGCACGGACGAATGGTCGTTTTATAAATGTGTAAGAAGGATTCTGTTGGGAATTGTCTGTCACGACACAGTAGACCAATGTTCCAAGCAGCAGACATAGCAATTGACTCAATATAATCACTCCATTTCATGTTATTGTAAAATGAATTTTCTTACAATTTTTGGTGGAATCGTTTTCAGTTCGAAAGGAAGTTTTTTCAACTACCATCCACGGTCTGTTTTTCGCGACGAATTTTCATTCTTTTTTTTTTTTTTTCTTGTTTTTTTTTTTTGCCTTCGACATGTTGCCCGGAAAAGAACGGCTTTATTTTAGGTTCGTTCCAAAACATCCTTGAACGATTTGAATTAAAGTTTTTTTTTTCTCTCTCAATCTCCCTTTCTCTCCATCTCTCTCAGTCTCTCTCTCTCTCTTTCTTTCAGTCTCTCTCTCAGTCTTTCTCCCTCAATCTCTCTCTCTCTCTCAATCTGTTTCTCTCTCTCTCTCTCAGTCTCTCCCTCAGTCTCTCTCTCAATCTGTCTATCTGCCTCTCTCTCTCAATCTCTCTCCTTCAGTGTCTCTCTCTCTCTCAGTCTGTCTCTCCCACTCTCAGTCTCCCTTTCTCTCCATCTCTCTCGGTCTCTCTCTCTCTCAGTATCTCTCTCTCTCAGTCTCTCTCTCTCAGTCTGTCTATCTGCCTCTCACTCAGTCTCTCTTCCTCAGTCTCTCTCTCTCAGTCTCTCTCTCTCAGTCTCTCTCTCTCTCAGTCTGTCTATCTGTCTCTCCCTCAGTCTCACTCCCTCAGTCTCTCTGTTTCTCTCCAGTCTCTCCCCCACCAGTCTCTCTCTCTCTCAGTCTCTCCCTCAGTCTCTCTCTCTCAATCTGTCTCCATGCCTCTCTTTCTCTCTCAATCTCTCAATCTCTCTCTCTCTCAGCCTCTCTCTCTCAGTCTGTCTCTCCCATTCTCAGTCTCCCTTTCTCTCCATCTCTCTCACTCTCTCTCTTTCTCAGTCTGTCTATCTGCCTCTCTCCCTCAGTCTCTCTCCCTCAGTCTCTCTCCCTCAGTCTCTCTCTCTCAATCTGTGCCTCTCTCAGTCTCTCTCCATCAGTCTCTCTCGCTCAATCTGTCTATCTGCCTCTCTCTCCCAATCTTTCTCCCTCAGTCTCTCTCTCCCTCTCTCTCTCTCTCTCTCTCTCTCTTAATTTCTTACATTATCAACTAAATATGTCTAGTTTAACGCCTGCTAAGTTGTCGTTTGGATCAAGAAGAAAGTAACTTTCTGAATTTCCCATTAATTAAATTATTTATAGTTTCAAAATAAATAGTAATAATAGTAATAATGTTGCTACTAAATTGAAAGTAGTGACTCTCGGCCAAGTTTCTGCCATCAAAGTGCTGAAGAGAGCACCATTGTTGGTTATGTGCTGACAGCATCACTTATACGGCTTACACGCAGACTATTGTCCTCATCTTTGTTGTTTTTATCCCAATGTTTGGGCCATTATATCCTATAAACGGGATATCCCAAGACATGATCCGCGGAATCACAACTATCTAACTCCATATATTAAATAAAGTGTTCAGTATGAAATCCCCTAAAGATTACACGAATTGACAAGCATCTGATGACGGCCATTGTGCCAAAGCGTTGTAACAACAACAACAAAAGTGGGGACAATGGTTTTTGGTGTAAATAATGATAGTTCCTCATCCGGGAAATTCAGAATTTTGTGGCTTATATAGCATCGAGTACTAAGTAGTTTGCTCTTCATGACTATTGCTTAGTAATGTATTTGAATACTAATGTAATTTCAATACAATTCTTGTAGTAAAATCATTTCTAATACATTTTATAGTAATTTGAAATGTATTTTATAGTAAAATCATTTTAATGCATTTTATAATAAAATATTTCTAAAGTAAAAGCACTTTAAAAATATTCTATAGTAAAAATATCCAATGTAATTATATATTAAAATCGCAATGTATTTTCCCAGTAAAATTATTTGCAATACATTTTGTAGTAAAAAAATATTTTAAATGTATTTTTATGATAAGATCACTTCCACTGCATTTTATAGTGAAATCATTTGCAATGCATTTCTATAATGAAACCAGTTATAACAAATTTTATAGTAAAATTATTTGCAATGTATTTCTATAATAAATCATTTGCGATGCATTTTTATGGCAAAATCATTTGTTATGTTTTTTTACAGTTGTAATGCTTTTTTATCGTAAAATCGTTTGCAATGCATTTTTGAGTAAAATCATTTATAATACATTTTATATTAAAGTCATTACTATAAAGCGGTATTATAGTGAAACTATTTGTAACTTATTTTCATGGTAAAATCGTTTGCAATGCATTTCCATAGAAAGTCATTTGTAATTCCTTTTACAGTGAAATAATTTTCAGTGTATTACTATAATGAAACCATTTGCAATGCATTTTCATAGTAAATCGTTTGTAATGAATTTCATAGTAAAATTATTTATAATGCATTTTATAGTAAAATCGTTTTCTATGCATTTTATAATAAAATAATTTTCAATGCATTTTTATAGTAAAATCATTTCCAATTCATTCTTATAGTATCCTTTCAATGCGTTTTCATAGTAAAATCATTTGTAATGCATTTTATAGTAAAGTCAGTTATTATGCTTTTTATAGTAAAATCTTTTTCAATACATTCTCATCGTAAAATCGTTTTGAATGCATTATCATAGTAAAATTATTTCCAATTCATTTTTATAGTAAAATCAAATGCAATGCATTTTCCTAGAAAATTTGTAGTGTATTTTATAGTTAAGTCATTTGTAATGCTTTTTATAGTTAAATCATTTTCAATGCATTATCATAGTAAAATTATTTGCAATGCATTCTTATAGTAAAATCATTTGCAATGCATTTTTATATTAAAATTTGCAATGCATTTTCATGGAAAAATCATTTGTAAAGCATTTATAGTAAAGTTATTTGAAAAGCTTTTATAGTAAAAGCATTTGCAATGTATTTTCATAGAAACACTGTTTGCAATGCATGTTATAGTAAAGTCATTTTCAATGCACAAAACCTTTTGTAATGCATATCTATATGTGCTTTTCTTATTTGCCGTGTCACGATATAGTTAATCAGTAGGGTGAATTAAAGTTTTGCTGTATTTGTCTAATCAATTATTCTCTTGATATCACGGGTTACTGAAACAGCTCATAGATAAATAAAGCATGAAAAATTTTAATTGCTCGTTCGTTGTTAGCAACTGCGCGTAAAGATAATTATCTGCTGATTTCGGTGTCTAAAAAGACAGTCAAATGGTCTCCGCTTCTTGAAAGATAAACTATTCTCACAGTTAATCAGCGGCCATCTTTGTTTTAACTGGATACGTTTTTATCACTTTCTTCTTTGCTTCTTTCTATTCTCGTATTTCTTCGTTTTATATTGTTTTTATCATTCTTCGTTTGATTGCTTTATTTTTCTTTTTTGTCAGTTATTATTTATTCTGTTTTTCTTCCTTATTGTCCTTTTTTTTTTCTTTTTGATTTCTTCTTTTGACTTTTTCTTTTTCGTTTTTTTTTTCAATTCCCTAAATTTATTCTTGTTTTCAGTTGTTCTCAGTTTTTTTTTCTTAATCTTTTACCAACTTCTTCCTTGTACCAGTTTCATATTTTTTTCCTCATCGACATTTTCTTATTCTTATTTTCTTTCATTTCACGTCACTCTTCTTCTTTTCCTTTTCTTCATTCTTATTCTCTACTTTTTTCTCATCACTCAGTTTCTTTTCTTTTTCTTTCTTTTTTTTCCTTCCTTTCACTTTCCTTCCTACACCCCTCTTCACCTTTTCATTTTTTCTTCATTCTTATTCTCTTCTTATTCGTCATCGTTCAATTTCTTTTATTCTACTTTCTTTTCATCTTCCTTCCTTCCTTCCTTCCTTCCTTCCTTCCTTCCTTCCTACGTCACGTCTCATTTCCTTCTTTTATTCATTTTTATTCCTTTATTTTTCCTCATCACTCAGTTTCTTTTTCTTTCATTCATTCTTTCTTTCTTTCTACGTTACTCGACTTCGTTTCTTTCTATTCTTCATTCATATTATTTTCTTTTTCCTTATCGATCAGTTTCTTTTCGATTTCTTTCTTTCCATATTTCTTGTTTTCTTTTCTTTCTTTCATTCATTTTTTATTCTCTTCTTTTTCCTCATCACTCACTCTCTTTTTTTACATCACACTTGTTTTTCCCCTTTTTTCTTCATGTTTTTCTCTTTCTAATTTCTGTCCTTTCTTTCTTTATTTATTTTTCTCTTTCTTTCTACGTTAGTTTCCTTTTCCTTCTTTTCCTCATTTTATTGTCTTCTTTTTTCCTCATTACTTAGTTTCTTTTCTTTTTCTTTCTGTCTATATCCCTCTCTTTCTCTTCCTTCTTTTATTTATTTTTATTCTCTTTTTCCTCGTTCCCTTTCTTTCCTTTTTTCCTTTCTTTTTACCTCCCCTATGTTCATTCCTTCTTTCTCCGCTTTTTCATGTTTATTTCTTTTATTTTATCTTTCATTCTCATTTTCTTTCCTGTTTTTCTTTCATTCGTTCTTTCTTTCTCTATTTCTTTGTTCATCAATTTCTTTCTCTCTATTTCTTTATCTTCTTTTCTTCTTTTATTTCTCTATTGTTATTTCTTATTTCTTTTCTTTCTTTTTCATTTGCTATATTTTATTCTTTTATCGTCTCTTCCATTTTTTTCTTTAACTTCTATATCCACTTACACCTCTTCTTGATTTTATTTTTTGTTTCTAGAACCGTGGCCTTAAAAACGATCAAGGAAAATAAAGCATGTCGAGATAAGATAGTGCCAACAGCCCTTAGAAAAATAGACAAATTGCTTCCTCTTCATTCTCTTTCTTTCTTTGTCCTTTTTAATAATTTCTTTTCTTTCGATCTTCGGCCTTGACTTTTTTTTTTATATCAGCGCCCTCCGTTTCACTAAACCCAAAAAGGCAGACAAGTTAATTGTTTCACAAGTACCGAAGAGGAAAGAATAAGTCAAACAAAAAGACTTAAAAAGGAAAGCTTAAGGAACAGACAAGACCAAATGTTAGGGAAACAGGAAATTCATCTTGGTACGAAGATTCATCAGATGACAAAAATTAACCTTAAAAGTGGATAAGAATAAAACTTTCTTTTGCTTCAATCTTACTTATTATAAAACGCAGAATGTGCGTGTGTGTGTGTGTGTACGTTTATATATTGGATCGGATTTCCTACATTTTTCAACCGATTTCAACAAAACTTCACAGGACTGCGTAAAATTACATTGCGGTGGTTCTGACAGCGCCAAAAATTGGAAAAAAACACTATTGTTTTTGCACGAAATCAATTTGAGAACACGATAAAACACGATTCTGTCGCCAGAATGAAAGGGGGACAACTCATATCATGTTATACTTAAAACCCAGGTTGTTTGTGGGTGTGTGTCTGTGTTTGTTTATATATGGGATCGGATTTCCTACATTTTTCAACCAATTTCAACAAAACTTCACTTTTTTTGGCAGGTAGTGTTTCTTATTGTCTTGCACACTTTTTTCCTTATTTTTACATTCAGAATGCTTTAAAAATTCTATTTACAAGACAATTGTTTATAATAAAATTCTATTCAATCGATAGACTCATAACGATTGAAAACAATGTTTTTGTTTGAGTTTGGGTTTGACCAATTCGTAAAAAAAAAAAAATACAAAAAAAAACTAATTAAGACGTGCGTGTCCGTCAACCTTAAACAATAATCTTTGTCAATTTTATTATTTCAGTCTTTATGATGGTCGATACTTGATCTATCTCTTACTGTTACATCCCCGGGCAATGCTGGGCTCTTCTGCTAGTTATTACTATTGTTTACTGTTGATATTCACAAGGCCAGGTCGGAGAAAAATTCAAAACGGGAAGATTTTGTTGCGCCAGTTTTACGAGTGAAGATAAGCAGCTTTAACATACTAACCATTACCTGGATTCCAGTCAGACATTTCCTCCACTGACACAAAGCCATAATAGTGGGAAACCTACTTAGAATTGAACTCACTGCATCAGCTATTTTATTTACTAGACTTCCTTGCGAATAATTGCAATAAAGCAGACCCCAAGACAATTGGTTACTTATTTTCCCATCTTTCTAGTTTACTAATCACTATTGACTATTACCAAACTTTTTTTCATATTTCTTTATTCGTTCTCTGTGTATCTTGCTTTCTTTCTTTCTTTATCAATCCGTTTATTTATCTGCTCTCTTTTTAATTTTTTATTTCTTCCCATCTATTTAAACTTTTCTTCATTTCTTTTTCTTTGCTTTTTCTTCCTTTCTTTATCAATCCGTTTATTTCTTTGCTCTTTTTTATTCATTCTTTCTTTCTCAATCTATTTATTTGCTCATCTTTCTTTCTTTCCATCTGTTTAAACTTTCCTCCATTTTTCTTTTTTTCATTCTTTCTCTGGTCTTTCTATCTTTCTTCCTTTCTTTATCGATCCGTTTATTCATTTGATATTTTTCTTTATTTCTTTCTTTCTTTCTTTCTTTATTAGTCTGTTTATTTATTTGCTTTTTTATTATTTGTGCTTTCTTTCTTTCTTTCTTTCTTTCTTTCTTTACATCTATTTAAACATTTCTCCATTTATTTGTCTTTTTTCATTCTTTCTCTTCTCCGCCTTTCTTTCTTCTTCCCTTTCTTCATCAATCCCTTTTTTATTTGCTATTTTTTTATCTTATTTTTTCCTTCTTTTTTTCTTTCTGTCTATTTAAACTTTTCTCCGCTTCTTTGTCTTTCTTTCATTCTTTCTACTTTTTTCTTTTTTATCAATCCGTCTATTTATTTGCACTCTTTCTTTCTTTCTTTCTTTCTTTCTTTCTTTCTTTCGTCACATCTATTTACACTTTTCTCTATTTATTTGTCTTTTTTTCAGTCTTTCTCTACTCTTTCTTTCTTTCTTTCTTTCTTTCACATCTATTTACACTTTTCTCTATTTATTTGTCTTTTTTTCAGTCTTTCTCTACTCTTTCTTTCTTTTCTTTCTTTCTTTCATTATTTTACACTTTTTCTCTTTTATTTGTCTTTTTTTTCAGTCTTTTCTCTATTTCTTTCTTTTCTTTTTTCAGTCTTTTACACTTTTCTCTCTTTTTTTCAGTTTTCTCTCTACTTTCTTTCTTTCTTTCTTTTTCTTTCGTCACATCTATTTACACTTTTCTCTATTTATTTGTCTTTTTTTCAGTCTTTCTCTACTCTTTCTTTCTTTCTTTCTTTCTTTCTTTCTTTCTTTTACGTCACATTTATTTGTCACTTTTCTCTATTTATTTTCTCTATTTATTTGTCTTTTTTTCAGTCTTTCTCTACTCTTTCTTTCTTTCTTTCTTTCTTTCTTTCGTCACATCTATTTACACTTTTCTCTATTTATTTGTCTTTTTTTCAGTCTTTCTCTACTCTTTCTTTCTTTCTTTCTTTCTTTCTTTCGTCACATCTATTTACACTTTTCTCTATTTATTTGTCTTTTTTTTTTCAGTCTTTCTCTACTTTTCTTTTCTTTTTTCTTTCTTTCTTTTTCTTTCTATTTACATCTATTTTTGTCTTTTTTTTCACTTTTCTCTTTTATTTGTCTTTTTTCAGTCTTTTTACACTTTTTCTCTATTTATTTGTCTTTTTTTTCTTTTCTTCTACTTTTTTCTTTCTTTCTTTCTTTCTTTCTTTCTTTCTTTTGTTTCCAGTCATTTTCTTCTGTTCATTTCTTTCATATTTTACTTTCTTTCTTCGTCATTTACTTTCTTTCTACTTTCTTCCTGTGTTTGCTTGCTTTCTTTATTTTTTCTGTCTATTATTTTTTCTTTCTTTGAAAATGATCGGATTGTGCGTCTACATTAGACTGGATGGTCCTTTCGATGAATGGCTGCCATCTTGAACATGACACGTCCTTAGTGCTTCGATATTCGTAAAATTGGTCAGGTTTGGTTTTGGACAGCCGTGCAGTTCAGTCAACGTCGTCGCATTGAAAAGACAACAGTGGCTAATAGCCCGACATCCACACCACAGATCAGGGTAGATGTAGTCCCAAAATAGTCAGCAAGTACATTTAGTTATCGCTTACTTCCAGGAGGCCAACAGGAAAGGTATACATCAAGTTAGAATTCCGCTTAGGTCACAACGCTGACGTGCAAGTCTCCAAAGGTTTTACAAGAGGTCAACTGGGTGATTGAATGACGCTTGGCTGACGAGAGTTGGTCCTGCCTTCAAGTAAAAGATGATTGATTACTTGCGTCACGTAGAACTGGAGAGAGACATCTACCAAAGTGCATTCACCCACAATACACACGTCCAGATTATGGCATTATCGTGTGGAGTGCCACACGTTATAAATCTTGAACGTCTTTGGCGTTGGAGAAAGGAGCATTGAATATATGCAATCATTTTCTGTAATCCAACTATGTTACCTGTACGTTTAATTTTGAGGAAATTGAAACACATATTCAACAAACTCGCACACAGACACACACACACGCACACACGCACATATATATTTTCATTTTATATATATATATATATATATATATATATATATATATATAATTATTTATATATTATATATGCGCAGTACTTATTGGAAAGCGCTCAATATCAGAGATAGGACTAACATATTTAGTTGGACTGATGTGAGTTTGTGACGCTATTTGACAATCGCAAATAACGTGAAACCCAGGGTCAAAAACTCACATGAATCCTACTAATATATATATATATATATATATATATATATATATATATATATATATATATATATATATATATATTATATTATATTATATTATATTAAAAGATTATTTAAATCTTAAATTACTTCAATTTTAAGTATCAATTTTATCTTTAGGATTTTAGCCAGGGATAAATTTATATTTAAAAAGTAATGTTTTCATATAACATCTATAACGCTCTATTTTTAATATAATTTTAATATTTTTAATATTGAGCATTATATATATAAATATCTATTGTTTCTTAATATCTATTGTTTATATATATATATATATATATATATATATATATATATATATATACGTGTGATAGATAGATAGATAGATAATAAATAGATAGATAGATAGATAATGAACAGACTGAGATAGATAGATAGATAGATAGATAGATAATGATACAGATAGATAGATAGATAGATAATGAACAGACTGAAATAGATAGATAGATAGATAGATAGAACAGAATAAATAGATAATGAACAGATAGAAATAGATAGATAGATAATGAACAGACTGAAATAGATAGATAGATAAATATAGATAATAATAACAGACTGAAATAGATAGATAGATAGATAATGAATAGACTAGAAATAGATAGATAGATAATGAATGAACAGACTGAAATAGATAGATAGATAGATAGATAGATAGATAGATAGATAGATAGAATGAACAGATAGATAGATAATGAAATGAACAGACTGAAATAGATAGATAGATAATCAACAGATTGAAATAGATAGATAGATAGATAGATAGATAGATAGATAGATAGACAATGAACAGTCTGAGATAGTGTTGAAGCTTGGATAAGCATGGAATAATAATAATACAACACAAAATGTACGTAAACAAAATGTATTGAAACAAGGAAAAGGTACACAATATTTACAGTTAGTTTTGGTATATTCTTGGGAAGACCGTTCCTGTAGAATGGGTTGACTTAATCGCAGTCGGGCAGAGTCTCTGGATTGCATCTTTGTTACTTCCTCCCTTCTTCCCGGTACCAACCCATATTTATATGGTCGGTACTCCACTATGTAAATTAGGTGGATCGTACCACAACAGATAGATAGATAGATAGATAGATAGATAGATAGATAGATAGATAGATAGATAGATCCCCGGACTAACGAGTGGATGGAGTGACTGATGGAGGCTCCATCTACGAATCTTTAGAGTCGGGATGCTGAAGGAAAGTTTTAAGGTGTGCTATATTAATGTATTGAAGTGACCAATACCAGGGATAAAGCGTATATAAATATAAAAGTAGACATTGAAGGCAATACCCAGAGGCGACCGTCTGTTTCATGCTAGACGCATCACCTGAAATTTCAGTTTGACCGTTATAAATGGCGTCCCCTTTAAGTGACTTGAAATTGGTTCCAGCCATCAAGGAACTCCGGAATTATCCAAAGACACTTTCATAAACAGACTCACCGCGCAATTCTTGATAACGACTGTGGTGATAAGATAGTAGCAATAGTCTTTGGAAAAACAAAAAAAATTGCCTCTTTTGTTGTTCTTTCTGACCATCGTTCACTTTCTTTCTGTCTGTGTTCAATTTAAGTACATTTTCATGTGACCAGTGGCCTCGATCATTAATTATAGGAACGCCCTCTCTCTCACCGATTCCACACGAAATCCCATAAAACTGAGGAGTTAATCTCTATCTATAAAAGGCAGGATGTGTGTGAGTGTGTAACGAATGCACGGCCGCAATTTTCGACGGATTTGCACCAAAATTTACATGCACATGCTCCAAGTTAGCGGGAAGGCCAAGACCGACTTTGTATTTCACAACTCCCATCGATAGTGGAAATAATCAATTTTTCCATGCTTCTACGGCAGTTTTCATGTAGTTTGTGGCCATTTTCTACTGGCCAGAGTGAGAGCCTATAGCTGGCTGCCACGAATAGGCAGGAAGATTCTATTGGCCAGCGTGAGAGGCAACAGCTAACTGACACGAATGTTAACTAGCATGCTAGCATACAAAAATATCGATAGCTGCATTCGTCACAAGTGGAAAAATTTAAATCTGCATGGCACTTTACTCCAATTGGCTCATTCGCTTGCTTAAAATCAACGTTGATTCTGATTCCGCAGAACTGGGTTGGGTGTGAAAAAGTATTTGTTGTTAACATTCTTTTTTCATTCAGTTTTTCCAGTTACGTGTCCTTTTTTAAAGCTGATCGTTTTGTGTTCATTTTGTTTAGTTCTTTTTCCGTAACAGATTTAATGTTTAGTATAGAGCTTAGAAAAAATTAGCAGTGTGAGATAGGCAAGAAGTAAGGCATGTAGCAACATCAGCACGGCAAAGGGCACTCCTTTAAAGGCAAGGAAGGGCAAAATATTTTAAGTCAAATGATAGCGATTGGTGTATGAGTCGTACGATTTTTGAATTAAGCACGGGAAACGCCGGGCCATGCTGCTAGTGTATATTTAAGCTCGGAATAAACGCGCCAAGTGGTATTCAAAACGACACAAAAACACATCTTAGACAGTCAAAACATGAAGAGAAATTGACAACACCATCGATGAAACCCCATTGAAAAAAGCTGAAGAAGTGACTCAAAGCGATTGGGACAACACACAATACGGAAAATGTTTGCACTCCCACCAAACTGAAAGATAAGAAAGATGGAAAAACTCAATAAAAGATTAAATTTTCCTTGGCTGTCATATTCAACGAAACATGCTTAAAAGAAAGGTTGGTGCCCAAATATACATTAATATAGATATGCAGCTCGGAAATTCGGACACAACACAACTCTTTGGGTCAAGTCATTGGATCTGACCGACGTCTTTAAGGACTGGGCCATGTAACCTTGAGGGCGCACCACCTAATACTGTATATTATGAACAGAGCATTTACTTGAATAATTGTATCTATAAAAATAACGTACAAACAGAATATATATATAGATAGATAGATAGATAGATAGATAGATAGATAGAAAATATTAGTGGTCAATATAGATAGATAGATACATAGATAGATAATATTAGTGGTCAATATATATATATATATATATATATATATATATATATATATATAATATATATATATATTATTCCAAGAGGATAGAATCCCGTAGAACTCAATGGACAGAACAGAGTAAGAATATCATATAAAAAACACTTGAGCCTTTTATTATATATATATATATATATATATATATATATATATATATATATATATATATATATATCTGAAAGGGAGAGATTTTGAATTTTTCTTATACATTTAGTGGTTTGAAAATCCTGACAATTGAATTTAATTTGAAGGTGGAATGGCTATTACCCAAAAGTAATCTTAATTCCTATTGGATGTAATGTATACTCTGAATAAAACATCGAGCCCTCTATGCGAATCAGTTTTGATATTTTTCTTAATAGGATTCACTTGGATTGTTTACCAACATATTATTACCTATATATATATATATATATATATATATATATATATATATATATATATATATATATATATATACATACCACTACGCCTACTTTATTGGCGACACAATATCAGACGAGATAAATTGTAATAGTTTTAAATCAATCTTCCAACGGGGAACAGGCTGTTTGCATTGAAAATCAGCATTCGAAACGTTGGTTTTGATTGGGCTCGAACACCACCCCGTATTAATGAGAACCCGAAAAAGCCTAACACATAAACAAGCTTCACACCTAACTTCTTTCTTTTTTCTTTCTGCTTTCTCTCTCTCTCTCTCTCTCTCTCTCTCTCTCTCTCTCTCTCTCTTTCCATATATATATATATATATATATATATATATATATATATATTTCGTGTGTGTGTGTGTTTGTGTCTGTGTGCGTGCATGTGTGTGTGTAAAAAGAGATTCCCACCTTTTTCTATGTGTTTATTTAAAATTTACACATACTGGGTTGGTGCATAATTAACAGGCGTTTTTGTAGGCGAGTTATTTGTTAATAAAAATTACTGTTTTGTTTACATTTTAAAAAAATATTATTTTATTTTTAGATTATAAAAATGGATGTAGATAATCATACGTTCCGGAATAATCATTTAAAAATGCTTTATTTGAATTGTTATGTTTCCTTTTTCAAAATAAATATTGTTTAAAAAACGCCTGATAATTATGCACCAACCCAATACTGTTTTTCTCTCGTTTCTCTATATTCAAATTCTCTTACACCTTGCTCTTAGTTTGTTTCTTTCGTTCTCTCTCTCTCTCTCTCTCTCTCTCTCTCTCTTCATGCGTTCTTTCTATTTTCCTCTTTATCTTTCTCTGTAGATTTTATTCCTTTCATCATTCTTTTCGTTTTTCTCTTTCTTTTTTTCTATCCCCATCTCTCTTTCTCTTTTTGCTCTTGCTCTTTTTGTCGCCATCTTTTCTTGTTCTTTCTCTTTTCTGCTTTTCTCTCTAATCATTACGTTATCTCTTTTTTCTTTTTTAAAATTCTTTTTCTCCCCATTTCTCTTTCTCTTTCTCTTACCATTTCTCATTTCTTTTCCTCTCATACTTTCTCTATCTATCTCTCTTTCTCCTTCTCTCTGCATTTTTCTCTATTCCTTTCTTTCTCTCCTATCTCTCATTTTCCTTTCTCCCTTTTTCATACTTTCTCTCTCTCTCTTCTTTCCATTTCTCGCTTTTCTCTCATTCAAACTCGCTTTCTTTTTTCTCCTCATTCTCTCTTCATCTCACTCTTTTTTTTTCTTTCTTTCTTTATTTTTTCTATCTTTCATATCTCTGTTTATTTATCTCTATTTTTCGTATTTTCTTTTGTTTTTTTCTTTCTTTCCTTCTAATTTTCTTTCTTTCTCTGGTCATTTCTATTTTTGGCTAATCTCTCTTTTTCTCTCTCCTCATCCTTCTTTATTTTTTTATTTTTCTCTTTCAATCTCTCTCTTTCCTTTTCGTTCTCGTCTCTCTTTTATATTTTACATTTTCCCTCTCTTTTTCTCTATTTTCTTTTTTCTCTTTCAATTTTTGATTTTTCTTTCGTTCATACTGTCTTTCTTCATCTCTCTTACTCTTTTTCTTTTCCTCGCGCCATTTTCTTTTCCTTTTCCCTTTCTTTCTCTCCTCTCTCTCTCTATATATATATATAAATCACTTATGTCCCCACTCTTTCTCTTTCCTTTTCACTCTTTTACCTTTTTTTCAATCGTACTCTACCTTGTCATCTCTCTTTATATTTTTCTCTTTCTCTCTTTCTTTCTTTTTCTGACCCCTCATCTCTCGTTCTTCTCCTTTCTCTCTTTTTTGTTTTTTTCTCTTTTTTCCTCTCTCTCTATTTCTCTTCCGTTTTTTGTGTTTTCTTTTTCTCTCTCTTCCTTTCTTTCTCTCCCTCACTCTCTCTCTCTCTCTCTCTCTCTCTCGCTATATATATATATGTGTGTATATATATCAAATATTTCCTCTATTTTTTATCTTTTTCTCTTTCTATTTCTCTTTTTACCTTTTCTTTGGCTCATATTCTCTCTCTCTCTCTCTCTTTCGCCATATCGCTCTTATTTTTCTTTCTCTTCCTCTCTTCAATTTCTCTCTCTCTCTCTTTCCCTCTCTCTCTCTCTTTCCCTCTCTCTCTCTCTTTCCCTCTCTCTCTTCTTTCCCTCTCTCTCTCTTTCCCTCTCTCTCCCCTCTTTCTCTCTCTTATTTATTTACCAGTTCGTTTTTGAGAATTACTGCAAATATAATATCTCTTCTCCTTCACTACTTCCTCTGTCTCTTCCTTCTTTTAATTCCTTTCGTCTTTCTCTCCAATCTTCTTTTGTTTATCTATATCTGTCAGTTCATTATTTAAAGAATAATGACAAACTATCGCCATAAATAACTTTGAGAATTATGAAAAATATGGCCGATTCATTATGATTCCAGAGACAAACAAATATTCTGAAACGCGACAAGGAAATTACAAATGGGACGACCCCTGAACGTAAAGACAAAAAAAAAAGAAAATAGGAAAAAAAAAAGCGTGAATTAATGACATTGAGGAATCTACACGAACCAGTTAAAGTCGTCTGGTGAGTTAATGTTGGATTAGCACTCGGCTTGACGCCAATGTATTGTTGCTATAGGAACGACAATGAAGATCAAAATTGAAATTTAATGCCTGCCTTGAATATCTTCTTTATCCTTCCTTCATTTTTGGTAAAGATTATTTCTCTATTATTTGTCTTTCTTTTATATTAAAGGAGTCCATCGTCATTTTTATTTTTTATTTTTTTGATTCTGTTTTTATTATTACAATCAGCCTAATGAGCCATATAACAAAACTTATCATTCGAATTCTGATGAATAAAGAACGCATCAGAATCAGAACAGAAATAGGACAAGAACAGTCCGGGTTCGTTAAAGACACCGGAACAAGGAACGCGATATTCAGGCTCATAATGTTATCAGAAACAGCAATACAAATGCAGAAGGACGTATTCCTGTGTGTCTTATAGATTATGCAAAGGCGTTCGATAAAATACGCCACAAAGGGAATGCTCAGCAACATTGGCATATTCGGGAAGGACATTAGAATAATCAAGAATCTGTACCGACAGCAAACCGCATGCATACGAACAGAAAATGAGTTCAGTATATGTACAAAAGTTGTGGAGAACCATGATCGCCCACGTCCTGAATGATACGGCACATAGAAGAAGGACGTGTACCTGTGATTTATAGATTATGTCATTTGATAACGTAGGTCACAATGGACTGCTAAAATTGCTTAGTAACCTTGACATATTTTGGAAGGTTATTAGAATAATCAAGAAACTATATTGGCAGCACCCCGCCTGCGTGCAGATAGAAAATGAGTTCAGTAGATATATAAAAAACAGAAAGGGTGTAAGACAAAGATGTCTTTTCTCACCGGATTTATTCAACCTATACAGCGATGCGATTGTGAGCGAATTAGTAGTCATGCCAAGGTTCATTACCGGCGGCCACAATCTTAACAGCATAAGATATGCAGATGACACAGTGTTGATAGCAGACACGGAAAGAAAACTACAAAAACTCCTACAGAAGGTAACGAAGGAAAGCGAGAAGAAAGGATTAAACATCAACTGCAAGGAGACAGAATGCTTGGTTGTTACGAAAATGAGGAGCCTAAAATGAAAATTGCAAACTGGTTCCAATCCGCCATTTTCCCAAGAGGGAAGTGGAGGGAAATTGTGGTCTTCTGCAGTGGGACGACTGGAGAAGCAAGGTAGTAAGGTATGTATATATGATAGACTTGGCACCTATCAAATAAGTCCAAAAATTTAAATATCTTCGAAGTGTTTTAACAGAGGACGGAAAGTGCGACACAGAAATCGGAAGGCGTATTGGGATAGCGAAAGATGCCTTCCACAAAGCCAAGCACAAAACTCTAAAAAAAAAGAAAAAAATCGCTACAAACAAGAAAAATAGTACTAAACTGTTACTTGATATCTATCCTCATGTGTGGCAGTGAATGCTGGACAATCTATTCAAAGACAAATAAAAGAATTGAAGGAATGAACATGTGGTTCTACAGAAAAATTTAGCGAAAATGGAAACAAAAAAAAATATACTTAACATCAGAGACTAGGACACACGGTGGAGTAATGGATAGCGGCTCGGATTGAGGAATCGGAGAGCCGAGTTCGAATTCCAGCCAAATCCATTACATTCACTTAAGGAAAGATTCATATCTTGGGGAAGGTATGAATCCTCTTCTCCTCCCCACAGCTGTGGGCAAATAGTACGACAGACCGGGTTCTGTAGACTTGGATAGCAACTGGTCTACTACAGAAAGTAATGGCAACCTACTGCAGGAAAAAATACGCCTCGTCAGTCATGTATCGAAAGATACATGATCGCCTAAGTGTGTATCCCTCATGGCACATAATTGGAAAATCTGATACTCACGAACAGGCAGAAGGCAAGAGAGATAAAGGAAAACAGTGACTGACATACTTAGTGAGATGGCAGAACAGAGTTTAGGAGAGATAACAAAAGGAAAAAATTTATTAAGTGCTACAAAGGACAGGAAGTTGTGGAGTACCATGACCGTCGACACCCTGAGAGGACACAGCACATAAAGAAGAAGAAGAAGAAGAAGAAGGTTTATTATTTACTTATATATTGAAGCCACGTGTTAGAAAGAGACAAAGATCCATACGATACGCACTTTGCATTCAGGGAAGGCGATTTCAAGACATTTTACAGAATAAGTAAAAAAAAATCTCTCTGCTCATTTTCTTTCACTTTTTCTCTCTAATCATTCTTTTCTCTCTATCCCTCTCCTTCTACTCTCTCTCTCCCTCTACTCCTCTCTCTCTCTCCCCTCCAGCTTTCCTTCTCTCTCTTTCCTCGTTTCTTTTCTCTATCTCCACTCATTTTTCTGTTTTCTCTCTTCTTTCACACTCAGTAACCCCTTGCGTCTTACTAGCTCTATTGCAATGCTTGCGATGAAATGATTTAAAAAATATCTAAAGATTCAAGTAAAATGACCGGCACCCTGTACCGCTCCAGTAAGTACCTGACTCCTCATGCTATACTCTATATTTATAAAAGCTATATCATGCCGAAAATGGAGTACAGTGAGTTCCCCGTATTCGCGGGGTTAGAGACCAGAACTGTCCGCGATTAGTTAGAATCCGCGAATATTTGTACCCACCTACCCCCCCCCAAATAAAATGCTTATAAGTAGCCATTTCGATTGTTAAAACTCCATATGCCTTAAACTTTCATCCTAAACACTTTAGAAACATTTCAAACCCTTTATAAAACATTTTTGAAAAATACTATTGGTGACCATACACTTAGCGTAAATTTTCTTTCATATGTACAATAACTGTTTTTAATTACGCATAAATCGATACAACCATTGAAAATATTGTATAAAATACGTGTAACAAGACATAAAATATAAAGTTTAAAACATTTTATAAAGCAAGAACTGTGATGATGCCCCCAGATTTAGCTTAAACCACTTTTAAGATCCCAGCCGCAGCCCCTAACAAAAAACAAAGCCTAGACACTACGCATGTTTTTGCATTTGTTTTTTACAATGAAGATGTACAATTCTGTCAATTTTTACCATAAAAATGGACTGTTGTATGTTTTAAGTCACTTATATAACAGGAAAATATTACAAGAATATTTAAAATATGTTCCATCGAAAAAATACGCGAATCGAGGGAGTTCTGAGCGAATAATTTGTACACATGGTTTTCGGAAAAACACGCAAATATTTGGGGTTTCCGCGAATAACAAGTTCATATGTTCTAAAGAAAAATCCGCGAATATGTGAAGCCGCGAATGAGTGAAGCTGCGAATGAGAGAAGCCGCAAATGAGTGAAGCCGCGAATGAGTGAAGCCGCAAATGTGTGAAGCCGCGAATGAGTGAAGCCGCAAATGTGTGAAGCCGCGAATGAGTGAAGCCACGAATGAGTGAAGCCGCGAATGAGTGAAGACGCGAATGAGTGAAGCCGCAAATGTGTGAAGCCGCGAATGAGTGAAGCCGCAAATGTGTGAAGCCGCGAATGAGTGAAGCCGCAAATGAGTGAAGCCGCGAATGAGTGAAGCCGCGAATGAGTGAAGCTGCGAATGAGAGAAGCCGCAAATGAGTGAAGCCGCGAATGAGTGAAGACGCGAATGAGTGAAGCCGCGAATGTGTCCAGCCGCGAATGAGTGAAGCCGCGAATGTGTTTAGCCACGAATGAATGAGGCCGCGAATGAGTGAAGCCACGAATGAGTGAAGCCGCGAATGTGAAGCCGCGAATGAGTGAAGCCGCGAATGTGTCAAGCCGCGAATGAGTGAAGCCGCGAATGAGTGAAGCCGCGAATGTGTCAAGCCGCGAATGAGTGAAGCCGCGAATGAGTGAAGCCGCGAATGAGTGAAGCCGCGAATGTGTCAAGCCGCGAATGGAGGGGGGCTCAATGTACTATTGTCTTATTTGGGTGCAATTCTCACTTTCCAGGTTTGATAGAGTTCAAAAGCATCTCCAAGTTCTAGGGGGTGACGAATTATTTTCCACCCTCTCTCTCTCACAGCGAGTCTCTCACAGCTCTGTCGCTATTTCCAGGGTAAGTGCTCGGACGAACTACATTCCTTTGTTCCGCCAGGTTTGAGCTTCACGGCTAGGATCCGCCATGCCACGCGCATTATTAAAAGCCACCCACATTCCCCCCGTATTCCATCGGTGAGAAGTGAATCCCCCTCGAACAGGTTCTTCCCGCGCATCACTGCTCTGTGGAACCGAGCATGTTCCCTCAATCAGTACGTTCTTAACCTGTTCAAGTTTAGAGTTAACCGTTATCTTCATCTCTTATCCGTATAAATTACCCCTTAACGTAAACCTCTACATCGAGTGCCCCCCGGGCCTTGGACAGGATGATTTTTACTGTAAAAAAAAAAAATCTACGAATGTTCTATAGGATTGAGGTCAGGGTTGTTGCCAGCTCATTCCTTCATAGTGACCTTGACCTTGACATTGACCTTGACTTTCTTCAAATATACTCGCACTTTCTTTGCCTTGTGGCCTGGGGCACTGACACGTGACTTACGGCCACATCACGCTTAAACACCGGTTCCCGTACTGGATGGTTGACCACTTGAGAATACCAGTCACTGTAAGCTTGGGTGTGCCAGTGGTATAGTGAATAATTGCTCGGAATTGTTAATTGGAGAGCCGAGTTCCAATTCCGGTTGGGTTCCTTATATTCAAATACTCTTGGGAAAGATATGAATCCATCATTTCTCTCCTCAGCTATGGGTTAATTAGAAAGAATTGGCTTCCCAACTGCCTTACGCATGCGAAATTTAGAAATCCATCACAAATGTTATCCAACTCTTAGAAGTGTTTAATTTAAGATGCCTTCAGAAAATCCTAAAGGAGAGAGAGAATCAGGCAGATGTGCTAAGACGTGAAAATTCTAGAAATCTTAATGCAATGGTGGTAGATAGGCGGATACAGCTCACTGGCCATATTCTGTTATATATTATGGCCATATATTGCGATTACATGAAAGTCAGCCAACCAAAATTTTATTTTTTATAAACTGGATACCTGAAGGCTGCAAATGTCCAAGTGGTCGTACTAACTAAAGTTAAAGAAGAACATCAACTGGTTCCAATCCGCCATTTTCCCAAGAGCGATCTTAAGTGGAGGGAAATTGTGGTCTTCTGCAGTAGGACGACTGGAGAAGCAAGGTAGTAAGGTATGTATATATGACAGACTTATTGAAAGAAAATAGTTCTACTTTTGGGATGAGGATAAGTTCTGAAAATTTTTTTTTTAATCCAAAAGATCTGGAACTTAGAAGAAGATGGCATTATACTGTTAGAATATCACATTGAGAAAGTTGGTAACTTCACGTATTTTGGTATATGTCTATACTTCTGAGATGAGGTATTATGTACACTATTTGGACTATTTACATTTTGTCGCCATTTTATTACAACG
The DNA here is from genome assembly GCA_903632075.3 of Acanthosepion pharaonis. Lineage (NCBI taxonomy): Eukaryota > Metazoa > Mollusca > Cephalopoda > Sepiida > Sepiidae > Acanthosepion > Acanthosepion pharaonis. The sequence goes on along the minus strand of CAHIKZ030003380.1, from coordinate 2,742,134 downwards.
TTTCGACTTTCATATCTGTCCACATCTTTGTCGCCATATTTATTACAACGTTTCGGCCTTTCAGTATCTGTCTATATTTCTGAGATGAGGCATTATGTACATTATTTACATTATTCGGACTATTGTCCTCATCTTTGTCGCCATATTTATTACAACGTTTCGGCCTTTCAGATGAGGCATTATATCTTATTCTATATTTCTTACAAGATGATATTTCTGGATGAGGCATTATGTACATTATTTACATTATTCGGACTACCTATTTTGTCCTCATCTTTTAGGTCTTTCAGCATCTCTCTCGAGGCATTATTACATTATTTACATTTCGGTCCTTTTTGTCATATTTATCTGGTCTTTATATTTGTCTATATTTCGAGATGAGGTATTATGTACATTATTTACATTATTCGGACTATTGTCCTCATCTTTGCCGCCATCTTTATCACAACGTTGAGCGAAATAAAGGGTTCAGTTCGACATTCCAACCACCTGAAGAAGGCCGGAGCGTACAACGGCAGAAACGTTGTGAGAAAATAGTCCGAATAATGTAAATAGTGTTCACTTATTTTGAAAATTATCAAATCTATTTCTGGTGGCATAATCAAAGTTAAACATCGTATTGGAAAAGCTAACGGGGTCTTTAAAAGACTCCATAATGTCTTATCTTCATCTCGGATTAGCCTCCGAGTGAAGCTCAAATTCAATAACTCTATTGTCTTCTCAGCTGCCTTATATGCATCCGAAACTTTGAAATCTATCACAAAAGTTATCCAACTCTTAGATACGTTCCATTTAAGATACCTTCACAAAATTCTAATGGTGTCTTGGAGAAACAGAATCAGGAATGTGCAAGTGTTGAGAGATATAAATTCAAGAAACCTTAGTGGAATTGTGATGGATAGAGTTACAGATGCAGTTCACCGGCCGTATTCTGATATTAACTGATAGCTGCGCAATCACAGTTGTTCTAAATTGGATACCTCAAGGCTGTAAAAGACCTAAAATGACATGGCGTATCACAGTTAAAAAAAAAAACTGAGTAAAAGAAATACCATCTAGTTCCAGGCTCCAAGATCATTCTAAGTGGAGGAAAATTCAGTACTTTTGCTTTGCGACAAATGGGGGATAAAAAGTAGGGATCTTTGAATGCCAGAAAGTGACAATTTTGTTGTCTATTTGTAACGTATGGAAGTTTACTGAAAAACTATCCCCTCCAACCACTCCCACACCCACTTTGAAATTTACTCCAAGTTCTGTGTTGGAGTGTTTCAAATTAGGATGGTGTATAGTTGGTTGGAATTGCAGCTTGTTTACGAGTAACAAAAAAATGGAAGATGCAATATACTGAAGTAACAGAGAAAAAATGGATCATGCAAGATACTGAAAAAATAGAGAAAAAACGGATTATGCAATATACTGAAATAATAGGGACAAAACGGATGATGCAATATACTGAAAAAATAGAGAAAAAATGGATGATGCAATATACTGAAATAATAGGGACAAAACGGATGATGCAATATACTGAAAAAATAGAGAAAAAATGGATGATGCAATATACTGAAATAATAGGGACAAAACGGATGATGCAATATACTGAAAAAATAGAGAAAAAATGGATGATGCAATATACTGAAATAATAGGGACAAAATGGATGATGCAATATACTGAAATAATAGTGACAAAACGGATGATGCAATATACTGAAATAATTGGGACAAAACGGATGATGCAATATACTAATTGGGAAAATAACTAAATACAAAAATGGATGGTGCAATATACTGAAATAATAGGGACAAAATGGATGATGCAATATACTGAAATAATAGGGACAAAATGGATGATGCAATATACTGAAATAATTGGGACAAAACGGATGATGCAATAAGCTGAAATAATAGGGACAAAACGGATGATGCAATATACTGAAAAAATAGGGACAAAATGGATGGTGCAATATACTGAAATAATAGGGACAAAATGGATGATGCAATATACTGAAATAATAGGGACAAAACGGATGATGCAATATACTGAAATAATAGGGACAAAATGGATGGTGCAATATACTGAAATAATAGGGACAAAACGGATGATGCAATATACTGAAATAATAGGGACAAAACGGATGATGCAATATACTGAAATAATAGGGACAAAACGGATGTTGCAATATACTGAAATAATTGGGACAAAACGGATGATGCAATAAGCTGAAATAATAGGGACAAAACGGATGATGCAATATACTGAAATAATAGGGATCAAACGGATGATGCAATATACTGAAATAATAGGGACAAAATGGATGATGCAATATACTGAAATAATAGGGACAAAATGGATGATGCAATATACTGAAATAATAGGGACAAAATAGATGATGCAATATACTGAAATAATAGGGACAAAACGGATGATGCAATATACTGAAATAATAGGGAAAAAACGGATAATGCAATATACTGAAATAATAGAGAAAACCCGATGATGCAATATACTGAAATAATAGAAAAAAACTCATTTTTGCCGGTGGGGGTGTCTTAAACGTTTTCTGAGACTGTAAGAAATTTATTACCTCAAAAGCGAACCATGATATTTTAAAGTTATGAAGCACAAATTGCAACATCAATTTGCAATTGAGCTGGTTAGATGTAACCGTAAATTCTATGCTAACAGTTTCTTTTTTCCCGTATTTCTAGCTTTTTTTTTTTTTTTTTTTCCCGTACTTCTAGCTTGGGCTTACGGTCAAATCACGCTGAAAACACCGGTTCTCGTACGATCACCGAATTTAAGCATCGTAGAGCCAGGTCAGTATTTAGATGGGGGACCGCTTGGGAACACCTGGTACTGTAAGCCCCCAAAGTCCAACCCTTACCTCACAGTCGGTGGAGGGGTGTAAACGGTAGTGTCAGAGCTATGCCGCCCGGAACTTCGTTCCTGGTAAGGCCACCCAAGGCGGACAGGTCTGACACACACGCCGGCTAACAAGGGCTCTGGTGAAAATCCAAGGAGCGTCTGCATCGGTAACCGGCGGCTTCTGGTCGTTCCTGTCTCTGCGTCTGTGGGAATTCCGCGGCAAGCAAGAACGTTATCCGAGTAGGCCTGGGTACCCTACTTCTGTAATTTATCCCAAGAATCTTCTTCTCATAACAGGAAGAAGCCGGATCAATCCGCCCAGGGTGAATGCTGCATCAGTACAGTAGTAGTACTTCTAGCTTGTGGAACACCTTTCCTGCTCTATGCTTTCCAACCAACTTTAATCTTCAAATATTTAAATGCAATGTCAATCGCTATTTGCTGTCCTCCTGATTACTCTTTCCATTTCCCACTAATTATTAACGTTTCTGTTCCTAATTCTTCCACACCCTGTAACACTTTTTGTCTTAGTGACTTTACTGCCTTACATCGGGTGATAACTGATTTTTTTTTAAATTAGAGTATCTAGATAAATGCAGGAAATTACTGTAATATACTTTTCAAGCATACCACATTTTATCAGTGCGATAAAAAGAAGAACCTGACAAAAGAAGAAAAATTTACAATAACAAACAAGAAAAAGATTATTACCATAAAAGGATAATATTAAAATGCACCTATATTTAAAAAAAGATAGCTAAACCGATTTATCGGTCCTCTCTCATCAGCATTAAATCGAGGACAAAAATGAGGACAAGTATTAAAAATGAACAACCAAGAGCAAATTTTATTTGAAATAAAATATAACGCTTACAGGCTAATTACATTTATGCCCACCAATCACACTTTCAGAGAGATGGCTGGTGGGACTTAATGTAAATCGATTCCCAAATTTTCAAATTAAATTTTATTCTCGATCTTAGCTAATAATTAATAGAAACAGCGAAGCTTCTATTTTCTTCTTGTTTAAATAAGTCTGTTTTAAGAAAATTTAAAAAGGAATATTGTTTTGACTAATTTAGGTAATTAATTCCGTAATATTTTCGGTCATCGTTTGACTATTTTAGTAATATGAAATAGAAGGTGAAAACAACGACTGAATTTTGACTTGGCAGATATAAATTCATTCTATACAAACACCGTGAATTTAAGAATAATATTTACTTTATCAACAAAAATATTACTTATTTATGATGCCAGTTGTTAAAATTTAAATTGTAAATTAAGACATGTTTATTAAAATATGCCTTTAAAAATTGTTATGCAAATTATTTATCCCCGCCATTTGTGACTGATATATATATATATATATATATATATATATATATTCAGTGAAAACAGACAACTTTAAGGGTCCATTGGTGGTTATAATTTATTTCCACAGGGAATTTCTTTTTCCCTGGCTCATCAGACCACACTTACAAGGATGAAAAAAAAAATTTAAATTTACATATATTTTCTATACACTTTTGAGGGGTTGCATTAAGTTGATGTAATGTGATATAGAGAGTGGGGAGGATGATGACAGACATGGTCGAAATTAGAGAGGGAAAGAAGAGATAGGAATGATTTTAAATTTATTTTATTACAATATTTAATAGTAAGGAAGGGGTATAAAAACCAGACATTTACCTATATATATATATATATATATATATATATATATATATATATATATATAAAAAAAAATATACTCTTTAGTTGTGTTATATATATGGGATAAAGTGCTCAGTATCAGATAGAGCGTGTGTAAATATAAAAGTGAACATTGAAATCAACACTTAGAGACGACAGGCTGTTTCATGCTAGACGCAATCGTCAGGCCATATATATATATATATATATATATATATATATATATATATATATATATGTAGAGAGAGAGACAGACAGACACACACACACACACACACACACACATCTTTTATCTATAATGGACAATGCAAACCTATCGGGCTTTCGTCGTTTTATGTTCTTTTACTCGTTCTACTGTGTCGCATCTATACGCTGATTGATAAGTCATGCTTGAACGAATAATCAATGAATATATTTACAGTTCGTGTGTTTTGCCTTTATTTATCCTTGACCGATTTCTCTTTGCCGACCCACAACATTTGGCAAAAGGGGGGAGTTTTCACTTTTCTCACGTGAAACTAACTCGTCAGCAATTCACGCATCGGAATAGGTTAACATGAAAATGTGAAGTGGGTGAAATGTCGAAACGAAAATGTCAGATAAGCGGAAAGCTGCTTTTCTACACAAACTCATCGACTGACTTCTGATTCCAGGAGCTCTTTCGAGTGAGTCATCTCCCTTTGATCCGAATCAGTCGCTTACAATCTTATTCGACTGCCGACTTTCCAACCGGAAATATTCTAACTGCAAGATTTCCGGCATCAGCGAATTTAATATACTATCTATTCATCCATAAAAAAAATACAAATGGTACAGAGACTTGTAACGTAAATGGATATGTCAACAATATTTCCGAATTGCCTTCATTGAAAAAATATCAACTTTTCCCTGTGGTCAATTTGCTTGATTGATTGAAAAGTAATGAGTAGGCATACTAAATTTGGAATCTACTATGACAAAAAGTGGGGGTATCAGTTTACGAATGGATAGAAAATAAAACTGATCCCCCAATTAAAACCCACTTGTTAATCAAGTGTTGATGATCTACAAGCGGGATTGCCACATTGAGCTACCAAGTAATCCAGTTCCATTTAAAAGCCGATTGTAAGTAAATGTTGAATCTATTAATGGAATCTACTATGACAAAAAGTTGGGGATCCGTTTACGAATGGATAGAAAATAAAACTGATCCTCCAATTAACATCCACTTATTAATCAAGTGTTGTTGATCTAGAAGCGGGATTACCACATTGAGCTACCAAGTAATCCATTTAAAAGCCGATTGTAAGTAAATGTTGAATCTATTAATGGAATCTACTATGACAAAAAGTTGGAGATCAGTTTACGAAAGGATAGAAAATAAAATTGATCCCCCAATTAACATCCACTTATTAATCAAGTGTTGATGATCTACAAGAGTGAATTCCAAATTGAGCTACCAAGTAATCCATTTAAAAGCCGATTGTAAGTAAATTTTGAATCTATTAATGGAATCTACTATGACAAAAAGTTGGGGATCCGTTTACGAATGGATAGAAAATTAAAACTGATCCCCCAATTAACATCCACTTGTAAATCAAGTGTTGATGATCTATAAGCGGGACTGCGATATTGAGCTACCAAGCAATGCAGCTACATTTAAAAGTTAAGCGTAACTAAATTTTGAATTTACTATGACAAAAAGTAGGGGATCAATTTATGGGTGAATATCAAATTAAATTTATCCCCTATTTAATATCCACTTATTAATTAAATATTGATGATCTATAAACGGAATTGCCACATTGAACTACCAAGCAGAGAATGGAATTTGATCTTCAAAATTTCAATGTAATGTCAATCGTTATCTTAATTCTTTTTTTTTTTCTGTTCTCTTTCCTTAAAGTTTTTTTCTCACATATTCTCTAACTCAGTAACCACTTTCGTCTTAGTGGCTTTATTTCCTTGCTTGGACTGAGATGATAAAACAAAACAAAAATGAATCGTCAAAAAATGGTAGACATAGGTCTGGTTTAATTAAAGTCAAACAGTTTGACACCGGCCCAGTTTGCACTAAAGCCAAAAAGGTAGACGCAGATCCAGTCTAAACGAGAGTCAAAAATGTGGACAAAGGTCAGTTTTATTTATAGGTCCTGTTTGCACTATAGTTCAAAAGGTAGATCCTGTTTAGAGTAAAAATGGTAGACATAGATGCCATACTTCCATGAGGCGAATTGATGTTCATTTTGGCATTTCTATTCCGGATAAGCGAACGATTGGAGGTTCCGTGATTGTTCACTGTTTCGATATCTACTTGAACGGGAGGAACGGATTGACTCTCTCGAATAAGGGGTCACTACTTCTCCTCGTACGTGATCGCGCGAAAATAAACAAACCAAAGTTAATATCTTTTCCAGGTTATTTACAGCCAGAAAATACGTTTAGATTGTAAGAAAATTCTGGAGATTACAAGGAATTGTTGATACAAGTTCTACTAATTAACTCATAGCTGGGGAAGGGAAGAAGAGATGGATTCATACCTTTCTCATAGTTATTTGCGCGTAAGTGACTATAACGAACCCGATTGGAATTGAAACTCGGCTCTCCGTTTTCTAATTCTGAGCAGTTATCGGTTACACCACCCGTACATCACCTGGTATTCTCAAGTGGCCCCCCATCAAGGTAATGACTAAGCTCGACGTTTCTTAACTTCGGTGATCGAACGAGAAGCGGTATTTTAACATGTTATAGGCTGTAAAAACTTGTAGTCTTTAGTCAATCAAAGTAAAACAAAGTGATTTTTCTAAAGAAATTAATACTTTTTTTTTATTCATCCAACAGATTTTTGATCAATTTAAACGTTATTTTTAGTGGGTAATCATATTAAAGTAGACGTTCCGTTTATTTATTAAACAGTATATTATTTTCGCTTGAACGTTCGAGAAATTCTATGAAAGGAAAAAAAATACTCTCTGGCAGTATTCGAACCTGCACCCTTCTGGGAAGAGGGAGCTATCGTTACATCCGCTACGTTCTGAGAAACTGTCCTACGAAGAACCAATTCATTACTTTCCCTAGAAAAATTTTTTTTGACGCCATTATTTCCCAACTAGGCATCTACGCGGACGACACTACAATTTACTCCTGCCTTAAAAACAAATCTAGTGTCGCTGACAAAACTAACCTGGCCGTTTGTCTCGAAAAGGACCTCCAATCGGTTGTGAACTGGGGCCGTAAATGGCTGGTTAACTTTAGCGCCTCCAAAATAAAACTTCTCTCTATTAATCACCACAGAGATCCTTCCCTGCCACCTCCTTAGAATGTCTGACGCTCAACTTCTCGAGAGCACCTCTCTGCGGCTGCTCGGTCTCACATTGTCTGCTGACCTAAGATGGAACAAATACATTGAGTCAATTGCTTCGTCTACATGAAGTAAAGTTGGCTCCAAATTTTTCTCCCCGGAATCGATCCTTCAAATCTACAAATCAACCATTCGCCCTTGCATGGAGTATTGCTGCCATATATGGTCTGGAGTCCCTTCTGTTTGTCTCGGGGTTCTTGATAAGATCCAGAGACGGATATACAATATAATTTTCCCTGATCTGGCATCTCGTCTGCAGTCGCTCTCTCACAGGCATGCCGTCGCCTCTCTCTGCCTTTTTTACAAATACTTTCATGGTAATTGCTCCGATGAGCTGTTTTCGATGGTTCCCAGACTTCATGAATTCAAGCGCCCTACGAGGCTGGCATCCCGCTCTCACCCTTTCACTGTTGAAACTGTTAAATGTAGCCGCCTCTTGTACTCCAATAGCTTCATATCTCACACCTCTCGCCTGTGGAACTCCCTTTCCTATTCCCGTTTCCCTGATAGCTATAATCTCCAACTATTCAAATGTAATGTCAACCGACATCTCCAGTTGCCTTGATCTAACCGCTATCCTTCTCCCCATTATTTCCTCTATCTTTCCTATCTGCTCTCTCTCCAAATCCTTTATAACCCCTTTCCTGCTAGTGGCTTCCCGTCAAGATAAACACTCAGTTGTGGAGCAAGCTGAGTGAAAAAAACACCCCACCTTGAGAAAGAGAGCTATTTATGGTGCCATGGAGCATCTCATTGTGTTCAAGTGGGATAGTCCATTCCTTGGGCTGCTGGTACATGAGTGGAGGTATTTCTGTATAAATACCAGCTAGATTCATCAGTTAGTTTGCAGGGTTTCTATTGAGTTACAACCTGCTTTATTTTTGTCTGCCAGCTGGACGCTAGCTGGGACCCTTACGCCGGTAAGTGCTGTTTATTGTATTCTTATTCTACAGGGGTGAAATGCTTAAAGAAAAAATTCGCTTTGTTTACGTTTGAATAGGAATCTGTTCCGATATGAAAAAAATCAGGTGATCTATGACGAGAAATGTTTCGATTAAAGGTACAATGTCGGCCCTTGTGTGACAGATTCGGATCAGAAGCTTATCCAATCAAACCCGGGGCCCCAAACACAACTGGAATTATTAATGTTCTCATGTACGGCATTTTTGAGATTTCCACTTTAAGATCCTTGTATTTTGATAGTTTTTTTACAGACCTTCAATGATACCTTACAATCTACAGGGACTGTCATGTCAATAAGTGCATTTTGTTTGTGAGATCTTTGATCACGATGTCTGGGCGATTAGCTTTGATTGTTGGATTATTAGTAGTAGTAGTATACAAATTTCTTTCCTGGTCCCAATCAGAAACCTAAGGTCATTAATGACCTCATGGCATTTTCCGCTGATTATTTCTGTGAAAAATAAACGAAAATCACACATTTTACAAAGGTAAAGCTCTTCGTAATGAGGGAGCTGTACTTGAGTACAATTTTCTGTATTTCTTTAAGGCCTGGGCTACAAGGAATCCTTTCAATAAGTTTATTGGAACCTTTTCCATTCAATCTGAAGTTTCCAAGTACAACTTGCATTATTAATGTCCTCATGTGATACATTTTTTAAATTTCTACTTCAAGATCCTTGTATTTTGATAGTTTTTTCAAGATCATTACAATCTGTAGAGACTTTCATGTCAATAAGAAAGCTCATTCTATTTTTGTAGTCTCTGATCCTGATGCCTGGGCGATTAGCTTTGATTGTGTATTTTATAGTCCCATAAAAATGTTACAGGTTTTATCTCTGCAACTAGGTTTGGGGGATATTCATATCATTTTCTTGCAGTTTCCTTCCCGGAAAAGTTGCATATTTTCAAGTGCAGATATTGGCCCACTCTCTATCATGCTGAGTTTTATATTTAGTTTATATTATTCAACCTGATAAAAGATGGCTAATTGTTTCCTGATGTTTACCACAGAATCTGAATTTAAGTTAATACAATTTTTCTGTATGTGTGCTTGGTAATTTCTAATTAGCAAGTATTTGTTCTGTGCAGCAAGAATAAAAACTTTGGTTTCAACTTTTAACTCAGCACCACGTAGCACTGATGAGTACGGGGTTTGTCTCCATCAGCTTGTTTGGTACAGGCAAAGTATTGATCATGGAGATTTATCTTGCCATCGTTTTTGCATTTGGTACATTGCATTTGCTTTGGATTTCTTTTTTAGAATCTTTGCCGCTGCAGTAGATGTATTGTGGCGTATTTGCGCTTCTTTAACCCCTTCAAATTCCTTTTGAGATTTGTTGGTTACCTTTATTACTGAATAACGTTTCTCTTTTCTTTCATGGTCTTTGACACAGATTATCATCCAGTCTCCTTTAGTTTCCAGATATCTTTAAAGACTGTTATGGTTTTATAAGAGAGTTCTAGTTGAACTAATCCTCTACCTTCTTCGGATCTGAACACATACAGACGATCAACATCAGCCTTAGGACGATGCATGAGGTATCCAATGAAAAGCTTTCTCCTTTTGACATCCATTCACTTAATGTAAGTTATGGTCCATTTTTTTGTATTTCTTTAAGGCATTTTTTTGTATTTCTTTAAACCACAACAGTCTTTAAAGATACCTGGAAACTAAAGGACACTGGATGATAATCTGTGTCAGAGACCATGAAAGAAAAGAGAAACGTTATTCAGTAATAAAGGTAACCAACAAATTGCAAAGGGAATTTGAAGTGGTTAAAGAAGCGCAAATAAGCCACAATCCCTGGAATCCATTCAATGTGTCTACTGGAACCTTTTCCAATCAATCCGAGTGATCCAACTACAACTGGTATTACTGGTGTCTTCATGTGCCTCAATTTTTAGATTTCTACTTCAAGATCCTTATATTTTGATAGCTTTTTGAAAATCTTCAAAGACACATTACAATCTGCAGGGACGGCCATGTCAATAAGAAATCTCAGTTATTATTATTTCATCCTTCAATATTATTTTTTTTATTATTATTTTTAAAGGAGTGATGTGGATAGCATTAAGTTGGCTTGTAAATAAGATTAGAAGCCTTGAAGCAAAAGTGATAATTTGCATTCTGCTATTTCCTCTTAATCATAATTTAATTTAAATTTCATTCAATTAAGATAACTGGATTCTTATGTTATAGCATAAAAATGATGTCATTTCCAATAGATTATTTAAAAATATTTGTTTAATTCAGTCATAATTTTCTTGTTTACCGATTGAATTTTATTTTATTGAATATTGTTTCGTTTCGTTGAATTATTTCTTTATTTTTTCTGTTTTACAGACGCTGATTACTTTTATCGTTAATAATGGAATTCATTATTTAATTAAACTGTATTTGTGCTTGATTTCAACTGATCCCCTTGTTTGATTAAATCTATTGTTTTTGTTTTTAGTCTGTTTTTTTTTATTATTAAATGTTGTCGATTCTTTTCTTCGTTCAGTTCAAAGAGGTCGTCAGAAGAGATAAAACTAAACATATCTGTTGAGTGAAATAATTACAGCTGCAGACGACAAAGAAAAATGCGACACAAAGATGCCTAAAAAGGGGAAATATCAAAGTAACTAGCTATTATTCGGTATCAATTAGATGCGCCGTCCGGCAACGCCATCCAAGTCAGCAAGACGTGATGATTCAATGAAATGTGGAAAAGAATCCTTAGTTTAATTGTGATAGGAAAGGGTTCAATAGGTAAGAATCGTTAGCTTCTGATAGGTAAGAGGCCAATAGGTAAAATTCCCTAGTTTCTGATAGGTGAGGGGCCAATGAGTAAGAATCCTTAGTTTGTGATAAGTAAGGGGCCAATAGGTAAGAATCCCTAGATTCTGATAGGTAAGGCGCCAATGAGCAAAAACGCTTGGTTAGTGATGAATAAGGGGACAATGGGCAAAAACGGTTAGTTTCTGATAGTCAAGGGCTCAATGAATAATCATCCATAGTTTCTGATGTCAATTCATAAGAATGCATACTTTCTGATAGGTAAGGGGCCAATGGGCAAAATGCTTAGTTGGTGATGAATATTGGACCAATGTTTAAGAATCCTTCGTTTCCACGACTACTATCTACTACAGTGCTTTCTGCATTCTGTTGAGGTTTCTTCTAGTTAATTATAATTATCTCAAATCCTCCTAATTTATATCACTTGTATACCCTTGCTTCTAATGCTTTAGGTGGAGCGGCTTGGGGATAGTAGTCGTGGCTCGTGGGGGCACAGGCCTGTGGGTAAAAGAGAAACTCGGATATCGAGTCTGATTCGATACCACTTCGTCACTGAGGCCCTTTGGAACAGTTGGTATGACGTTTGCCTGATAACGTAACTCTCCGGGTTTCAATTCTCGGTAGTGAATACGCACTCCTGATGAGTCCCAAATATAAGACGAAATGGCCGTTCAATGTATTCTGTTGAGGTTTCTTCTAGACTCGATGAATTACTTAATTGTAATATATATATATATAAACAGCAATTTTTCTTTGCTAATCAGATGCTTTCTCTGTAGCTAAACGGGAGAGCACATCAGGCCAAGTGACGGTTTCGTGTAGGATACAGGTTCGATTTCTGACAGAGGGCACATATTTTCTATGAAATTTCTCGGACATTCAGGTCGGTAAATATAGTTAACTATTTATTATAAACATAGCATTTACTTTAATATTTGTATCTATAAAAATAACATATAAAAAGTATATATATATAATTATTTATTTAAAAATATGATTCCAACGCTACATAAGAGTTCTCATGTTTCAAAACAAGAGCCGAAAACTTCAATATAATTATTTAAATTAAATTGAATTAAAGTACTAAGCTCTGTTCCATCTTCAAGCGAAATTTTTTTGGAAATCGGTTGAAGATGGAACAGAGCTTAGTACTTTAATTCAATTTAATTCAAATAATTATATTGAAGTCTTCGGCTCTTGTTTTGAAACATGAGAACTCTTATGTAGCGTTGGAATCATATTTTTAAATAAATAATTATATTTATGCTCTACTTTTGTATCGAGCACTATTTTTTAAAAATAATAACAAAAATACTAAAGAACATTGGATTATTTACCTAACGAGTTCTTTCCAATTTTCTATATATTTTACACACACACACACACACACACACACACACGCATATATATATATATATATATATATATATATATATATTCACCAAACGATTTTTACGCAAGAAAACTACTTGGTTTTCCATTTCTTCACCGTTTTTTTTCTTCTGCACGTTTTTTGAATTCGGAGGAGTTATCCTCGACTGGCTGTCAATCAAGTTCCGACCGAGAGTTAAGTCTAACTTTCAAATTAGCCCAAAGTTAGGAGATTTGAGCGTATCTTAGTCGAAATATCAGTGACCCTTTGTTTTTGTTTGGTATTTATAGAATACGATATATTTGGTTCAATGTCTGTGTCTCTGTTTCGTTTGCGATCCACAAAAACTTCTGACCTTGAAGTATAACTCTTCTTCCTCGTCTGTCCAGTTAGGACTTGTCTCAAAAGCCATGGATATCAACACGCGCAATGAAATATATATATTTCATGTCATACGCACTTGGCCGATCACTGTCGTCAGCTTAGCTCTACTTCATGTACAAATCAGGCATACTGATTGACTAAAACAAGAGATCCATTTGTACGACTAGTACGGAGCAGTCTCCATATGTCACGGATCGCAGTTGACAAGTAGCAAGTTAGTCTACAGGATAGGGTTCTGTTATGTAACAATAACGATGTGTCATTAGCGACTTGTAAAAAAAGTGAAGATATATTTGAGAATAGCAATAATTAGATGCAATAAAATAAATGGTTGTTTAAGAGAATGTTTGTATGTCTTATAAATTACTTACTGAACTAATACATTTGGGCGTTTCTTTTTCCTATTTTTTTTTCAAGATTTTTTTTTGTTTGTTTATGTTTTCATCAGTTGATTTGTGCGCTAGAAAAGTTTTTGGCTCCCCCCCCCGACCTTCTTCATATTGGTTTCCTTCTTTTTTCTTTTTCCTTCTTTTTTCTTTTTCCTTTATTTTTTCTTTCGATTCTTCTTTTTCGTCTTTACTTCTATTATTATCTCTCGTCGTTTTTTGTTTTTTGTTTTGTTTTGTTTTTTTCGAATCTTCATTCTTTTTTCTTCTTTCTCTTCTTACTATCATTTTGCCATGCAGTTGTTTAGAACAAGCTTATAAATACCCCAACACAACCACCACGCTTAACATTACCATTGCTAAGGTCATTATTTTCGTTTGTTTTTGTTGCTTTTTTTCCCTTTCCTCGACGTCATTGCTGCCGTGTTGTTTTGATGGTGCTGTTTGTTGTGGTGACTCTTCGTCTTTGATTTATTACAATTATTGCTTTTGTTGTGGCATTGGTGATGCAAAGAGTGGTGAAGGTAAAATAATATTCCATCCAACAGTCTTTAACTAGCATTAGTAGATTCGGTTGGCTAGACTAACACTGAAATAGAATGATGTGAAAAGACAATAGGACTCCAAGTTAAGCATGCAATAAAAAATTCAGCCATGTTGAGCTGTTGTCTCTCAAGCTGTAAAAGATAAGAAAAAAGGAATGGCTGCCTCGTTCGCCGGTCGGGAATTAATTCTCTCGGCTGGTTTTATTTTTCCACTCCTTCGGTATTGTCAAGTGTCACTTTATTATTGCCGTAAATTGCGTCGTGCAAGTCGACCTGAGGTACAACGAAAATCGGCTGCTGCTTGTTGGTCATCTGATACACTTTCACCTTGCTTCTTAATAGAGTAATAACACTTAATAGACGACAAAACTGTCACAGATGTTTTCATATTTCGTTCTCTGGGATTTATGATGATTATATTATATATATATATTTTTAATATGATTTTATATACTTTTATTCTTATTCATTGAACAGTAACATGATTTTATGTGCTTTTAACGCTTTTCTAGTGATATTACGACTTCAATATTTGTGGCCAACGTAGGTAAAGTCGAATAAAATGACTTAAACTTGATTTTTATTGTTTCATATATTTTTTAACAAACGACATATAATCGAGAACGACATAACTCGAAACGACGTAACCCGAGGTATACTTGTATATCACTTCCATATAAGTTTGTTTTAATCATTTCAATTTAATCATCATGGCAATGAGATGCGTGTGGGAAAGAACAAGAAGTCATTAGTGAGGAGAAAACACAATGAATGAACAGGATTCACGAAGACAGAAGATGGCGACTCATGTTGAATTTAAATTTTAGAAGATTTTAGGTGGCAGGGAAGCAAGGAGACATAAGAGAGTTCCAGAAGTGAGAAGTGCAAAAAAAAAAAGAAGAAATTATTATCATTCGCATGGCTAATGCTAGCCTCCAGGAAATTGGTTCATGGCTCCTTCTCGCACTAATGTTTTCCACTGTCATGAAGTGGAAAGAATATATTGACATTGGAAAGTGGCGCTGACAACGACGCCAAACGGTAGATAGTGGAACTACCGTGGAAAACGCCAATACTGAGCTCTTACAGACAACAGAGTTACAGATGTTTTCATATTTCGTTCGCTAAGATTTCTGATGATTATATTAATATTTACTGTAAATGTACGTATGATTTTCTATACTTTTATTCTTATTTATTGTACAGTTACACGATTTTATGTGCTTTTAAGGCTTTCCTAGTAGTGATGATATGACTTCAATATTTGTGGCGGACAGACATAACCCGAGGCATATATATATATATATATATATATATATATATATATATATATATATATATATATATATATATATAATATTATATAAATATACACATACATAGGCAATCATATATCTAAAATATATAAATATATATACATGAATACATACACATACATATATATATGTATAAAAAATAATTCAAGAGGATAGAATCCAGGTAGAACTCAATGTCCAGAACAGAGTAAGGATATAATAAAAAGGCTTAAACACTAATATTCCATGATCATAATTTATTCTATTGGAATCGTAAATACGATCCAATTCATCAGAACTACAAATTCAAAAAGAAAACAGAAAAAACAACTCCGGGAATAAAAAATAAAATTTAGTGAGAGTGTATGTATGGGAGTGTGGGACGAATGTTAGAGTAAATGAAAGCTATAGGGAGGGGTAACAGAGGAGAGACGAACAGGAAGGACTAAAGATGAAGGGGGGATTAAAATTTAACAGAGAGAAGTTTTAAAGAGGGGAGTCAAAGACGGTTTAAGTGAGAGAAATATGAATATTCTCGGATGTCTAATACATTAAAGATACACCGGAAAAGAGTAATATATCGTTACCCCACACTTTATATTTAAGAGCCGATTAACAGTGGCGATTGTTTTCATACCAAATATTATTGCGTTTTATTATTGTAAAGATTAAGAACGCGAGACTAAATCTCTCATACGTGACAATTATTGTTTACCAATTCCGGACTTCGTCACTTAATATCAGTGTAAGAGTGTGTGGTCTTGGGGGCTTTCTCCGAACGTTGAATTTTTTTCTCATGAGGATATGACATTTGCATTTTCCCTCTCAGGTGGTGCGTCTATATATCTTCCTGTCCAACGTATGCATGCCTAAGGGAAAATGGGTCGACCACCTTTTTAAATGTTGAAACAGCTACAGGCACCCGAATGATAGAATGGCAATAAAGATTCACTGCTGGGTCAATCTAGTGATGCAATTGAGACTTTGGCGTGGCACAATGTCTAATCTGGTATCTTTTCGAGTGAGCCCTGGACAGAGTCGGATTAAGACCCGTACGGGCCCTAAGCACTTAAAAGATTTTCGGGCCCCCCATAGATCTGCGAGTTAAGTATACTAGTATGCAGTCTTTGTGAGTCGTGCAAATAAAGGATATCAACCGAGAACATGCAACGTGGAAACACTAGCTGGAAATAAATATAGAAGGAACTGAAGGCACGTATGGCCATTGAGAGAGGTTAATCATCAGTTCCAACCTAGAACAACATTAACCAAGAAAGAATCAATCACGGCTGAGCAGCCACTGTCACATGAGCCACGACCAGATCCTAACAGAACTGTGACCAGAAGTGGTCGTGTAATCAACAAATCAGCGTGTCACATAAACTTATGGTTAGCATTATGTCAAACAACCATGAAGGTAAGTCTACCCCTGTTCACAAAAATTAAATCCCATTAAGTTAATTTGTAATACGAACTTATTCAAAAGATCTGATATGATGTATTGAGCAAATAAAAACCTGATTATCTCCCTTAGCCCATTCCCTTATTAACCAATCAGAATGGCAATAAAGATTCACTGCGGGTCAGTTGTCTCCTCGTTCAAAACGGTACCCCGTTGATTCAAATGTTAATAATGATTGATTATTTCTTTAGGTATATACAACATTATATCATTACAATTTCAGTGGGACCCTCCTCCCTTGATGCCCTAAACACATAGTTATTTTGCTTAATGGTTAAACCATCCCTGGCCCAGAACATATCGTGGGAGAAGTGTAGATATAATTGACAGACAATGAGTTTGTGTCGTGATTTTCCTTTTATTGTGAACTTGAGTTAAACGAAGTTAAAGTTTATTCATTGTGTGCTTCATTGTAGTGAAGCTGTTAGCAAGTCGCGGACCATGACGACAGTAGTGGGCGTGCGCCTAATACTTTTAACCTTGTGCCATACTAAAGTAAGTAGAAGAAATATTTATAAAGCGTTTTGTTCTGGAAGCTAATTCTCTGGCCAGCTTCCAAACGAGAAGAGAAAATCGTCGAATAAAAAGAGAATTTGGCAGTTGTACTGCGTAGAACGGACAGCTAGTGTTTCCCGCCTGTGCAGCAAGAATGATGTTTGGTGTTTTGGAAATAAGCGCCATTTTGGACCGAGTTGGACCATTAAGATTCCAACATGAATGGTTCTGTGAAGAATCGTAATATGATACCAACTTACGTACGCAGATAGGTATGTGGATATATATATATATATATATATATATATATATATATATATATATATATATATATAAGCATGCATATGTGCATCTATGTGTACTGACTATTTGCACGTGTATTCTTATAGTATGAAATGTCAATACGTATATATATTATTCCACTGCGTAGAAATTTATGCCAGTGCTATATATATATATATATATATATATATATATATATATATACATAATTCAGATATGAATAAAAAATATATCTGTAAAAAACAATGTAATATAAAAAAAGAAAAGGTTTTTATTAACGACACGTTGCGACTTCTGAATTTTGAAAACCTAACGACATTTTTGCTTCTGTTTAGAAATACTTGTTGCAAATAAATCCATTACAGTTGCCTTGTTAAAGTCCACCAGAGGATTAAACACATTTTACGTACGCACTATCCCAGTTATTTAAGACTTTAACTCATTTAATATAGCATACCTTAAAACTATATTTTTATCATATATCCCTGACGAGTGAATGAACGAGTCCGTCGACGAAACTCTGGAGTCGAGATGCTTAAGGTAACATCAATCAGCTAAGTGACAAACCTTTTATATGTATTAATTCTATATATATATATATATATATATATATATATATATATAATAAAGAAATGTGCTCTTCAGGTGTGGTATGTTTATGGGATAAAGTACTCAATATCAGAGATAGATCGTGTGTAAATATAAAAAGTGAACATTAAAGTCAACACTAGAGGCGACAGGCGTTTCATGCTAGACGCAATCGTCATAACCGATTGCGTCTAAAAACAGCCTGTCGACTCTAAGTATTGACTTCAATGTTCACTTTTACATATATATATATATATATATATATATATATATATATATTTATATAGGGTGTCCCTCTAAAAAAAACTCACTTTATAACTTCCTATGACTACTTCTGTTTCTTTTTTTAAATCCAGTGCTTTTAATCTCATTTAATATTTAATTTAAACCGTTAAACTTCTTAAACAATAAATATTACTGTTTCTTAAATTTATATATATATATATATATATATATATATATATATATATATATATATATATATATATATATATATATATATGATATAACGATATATAAATATACAAATTTTAACGATATATACATTTTTATATATCATGAACAATACTAGAGGAAAAATGTATGGCAAAACGAAAAAAGTTTTCTTGTGACGCGTTTTCTCCTCATCGGTCAACGGTCTAAATTTGTTATGTCGGTGCAACTACAAGTGCGCACGAACGAGGGATGCTGGGAATTTTATAATTTTGATTTAATTTTTTATATATTATCATTTTAGATTCTTTTTTCTTTCCATCACTTTTGTCAATGTGGTATATCTAATAACTGACTGCCCTTGTCGATTGAATTAAATAAAATTTGTTTGAATGAATACTTGCTGCCTAAATATGGCTCATATATATATATATATATATATATATATATATATATATATATATATATATATATATATCAGAGTATAAGAGAACGAACAGTAAGATTACAGCGTTCAAAACATTGATTTAAAACAGTGCTCAATACACAAAGTAGAGCCGTAAATATTTATTTATCTTATGTAGTGTTACATTAGAACATGCACATATCCACTACAAAATTGTACATTTTTGTTTCAACGTTTTTAGTAACTCCGTGATTCCCCACCTGATGTTACGTTTAAAAAGGTTTTCCTTTTTGACGTTGAAACAAAAACGCACAATTTTCAGTGATATATGCAGTGGTACACTGCATAAGATACATATATATATATATATATATATATATATATATATATATATATATATATATATATATATATCGGAACAGTTTGGGAAGAGAGATGTATGGAAAAATGAAAAAAGTTTTCGTGTGGCACTTCATCAATCGAACCTTGTCCGAGGAATTCCTAAGGGTCAAAGCGCTTCACGCGAAACCTTTGTTCACTTTGTCATTCATACATATATATATATATATATATGTGTGTGTGTGTGTGTGTGTGTGTGTGTGTGTGTGTGTGTGTGTGTGCGTGCGTAAAATTTCAGATGTAACTCAAATATATATCTGTAAGAAAGACAATATGAATCAAGACAAAAGGAAAACCTTTCTTTACCAACGCGTTTCGTCCTCTGATGAACTTTATCAAGCCAAATGTGATTTACCTTGACAAAGTCCATCACAAAACGAAGCTTGTCGGCTAAGATAAGTTTACCTCCTTGCTAAATCAGTTACTTTCGTTAATTTTAATCCAAAATCTAGAATGATGAATAGTATACTTTCCTCAGTACATTTTATAATTCTTGGGGGGGGGGGGGGCGAGAGAAAAGTTTATGCATTTTCAATAACACTGTATGATTAATGATAAATCACTCAATACATAGTAATGCAGAAAAAAATGACATGTAAAATTATTGGACCAACATCGAAAATTTCACCTTTCACCTCTTTTCTTAAATTAAAAAGGCTATTTTTTTTTTTTTTTTTTATTTATTTATTTTATTTTATATTATTTTTATTTTATTTATTTATTTTTTTTTTTTTTTTTTGGGGGAAACGATCTTTATTATTACAGAAAGTACAAGACTCCAAAGTATGACGCTTTATCTATTAGTGTTGCCGCCTTCCTTTCGAAAATTTGCCTCAATTCGATGTGGCATTGAATGGAACAATATCCATTTTTTCAAATTGGGAATTTTTTTTTCATTGTTCTTAGTAGTAATTTCGTTGTGATGGTAATTTTAAAAAGACGCCATACAGGAAAAAAACTTGTTGACAACACTAATATACTACACCACAAAAATAATAAATAAAAACTTCAAATTATCGATGCCGTTTATATCAAAAGCAAACAACCAACACTCAACAAAAATTTATTACGAGTGTAGCAACAATATGTTGAAGTGCATATAATAAAAATTTAGTGCCATTTTGAATGCTACCAATTTCCAGTAAGCTCCCTTATATTGGGAGGCTTGTTTTACAAAAATTTCCATAGAGACAACGGTTAAATTTAAAATTTTAAAATGATTATAACTGAGCGTGTTTTTGTTTTTTGGTTTTTTTTTTTTGGTTTTTTAAATTACCATCACATCAAAATGCAGATTTTATCAAAGTTACAATAAGTTTGCCTTTGCAATTCACCCCTGAGGATGATCTTGGAGGAGATCGAAAGTACTTGAGTAGGGAAAAACTACGGCTCCTTCATTGATGAATTTCATCTTAACATCAAAAAACTGATGAGAGAACTGGAAAGGACCAGTATAAAAATAAATAGATATATCTATATTATACAAGGCATATTTGAATGTGTGTGTGTGTGCGTGTGTGTGTGTGTGTGTGTGTGTGTGTGTGTGTGTGTGTGTGTGTGTGTGTGCGTGCGTGCGCGGGTGCGTGTGTGTGTAATACTTTTTCACGCCATCAAGGAATAAAGCAGAAGGGTCTAATACATAGACATCGAAGAATTCTCTATCTATAGCGGGTGGACCCTTACGGTGAGCCCATAAGAAGGAGAATTTTATGTTATGTTAAACTTGATACATAAAACTCTATAATTATTAACAAGTGAATATCATGTTAATTTTTTATTTAATACTAGCAGCATAGCCCGGCGTTGCCCGCGCTTGATTCAAAAATCGTACGACTCATACAGGAATCACTATCACTTGACTTAAAATATTTGTGCCCTTCCTTGCCTTTAAAGGAGTGCCCTTTGCCGTGCTGATGTTGCTACATGCCTTACTTCTTGCCTATCTCACACTGTGAATTTTTTCTAAGCTCTATACTAAACATTAAATCTGTTACAAAAAAAAGAACTAAACAAAATGAACACAAAACGATCAGCTTTAAAAAATAGGACTTGTAACTGGAAAAACCGAATGAAAAAAGAATGTTAACAACAAATACTTTTTCACACCCAACCCAGTTCTGCGGAATCAGAATCAACGTTGAGTTTGAGCAAGCGAATGAGCCAATTGGAGTAAAGTGCCATGCAGATTTAAATTTTTCCCACTTGTGACGAATGCAGCTATCTATATTTTTGTATGCTAGCATGCTAGTTAACATTCGTGTCAGTCAGGTGTTGGCTCTCACGCTGGCCAATAGAATCTTCCTGCACATTCGTCGCAGCTAGCTATAGGCTCTCACTCTGGCCAGTAGAAAATGGCCGCAAACTACATGAAAACTGCCGTAGAAGCATGAAAAAATCGATTATTTCCACTATCGATGGGAGCTGGGAAATGCAAAGTCGGTCTTGGCCTTCCCGCTAACTTGGAGCATAAAATTACTTGATTCTGAAGATGCGTAGTCATAATATTAACAATATGGGCCAGGCAGTTTCTGTCAGTAACACTTCCATTAATTCATGACTACTGACAATACCTTACTTCTTAGATTTGTTTGCCGTTTTGTTTTGTCTATAGTTATTTTTGTTTTCTTTTTTGTATTCTTTGCTTTTTGGACCATTTTTGTTTTCCTGTTTTCGTTTTTGTTTTCTTTTTTGGGGTGGAGGGCTTTTTTGATGGCTTTTGTTCTCTTTTTTGTATTCTTTTGGGGTCCTTTTTATTTTTTTGTTTATAGTTTGTCTTTGTATTATTTGTAAGAGTCTTTTTTCTTTTTATATTTTTATTTGTCTTTGTTTTTAGGGTTCTTTTTGCTTTTCGTTTTTTGACTGTTTTAGTTTTCTTATTTTTGTTGGTCTTTTCTTTCAGGGTTTTTTGTCTATTTTGCTTTCTGTTTTTTCGCTTTTCTTTTTGTGGGATTTTTCTTTTCGTTTTTTGTTTGATTTTATTTTATTTTCCTTTTTTGTTTGTTATTGTTTTCTCTTTGGCTTTATTTTTTTCGTTTTTTTTTTTTTTGTTATCATTTTTGCATATTTTTTGTTGTATTTTTTTGTTTTGATTTTGTAGGCTTTTTTTGTAACATTTTCTTTTCTTTTCTGCACAGAGTTTGGTTACCAAACGTTTTAAAACAAATTTTAATCCAAAACTGTGAAATTTTTCCCCTGTGGATAACAATATCAAATTTCTTATTAAAGAAAATGAATGAAACAAAACACCGTAGTTTGAATTAGCCGTCAAGTCAGTAACCATCAATAAAAGAAATAAATAAATAACAAAATAATATACGAAATATAGAAATACTTTAATAAATATTATAAGAAAATTAAAATATTATAAATTATTATAAATATTGTAAATAAATATTATATTTAATTATATTAAATAAATATTATAAAAATTAAATATTATAAATAACGAAATAATATACGAAATTTTGAAATAATTTAATAAATATTAAATATTATTAATGAATATTATAAATAAATAACGAAATACTGTAGACTTTAATCGTTGTTAATATAAAAACACTGGTCAGTTTTTCATTTTTTATCTTTTTATATTTTGTCCTACGTTTGACTAACAATTGTTAACAGTGATATTATGTGCTGGATAAACAGTTCTTAAAAATGATGATGATAATGATGATGATGATGATGAACACCATCATCATCATTGCTGTACTTGTATGTTGATACTGCAGTTCTACAACACTAAGATTGATTTGATTTCTATCAACCTATATCCTGGGGATACATTTGTATAAATTAGATAGCACCGATTTATACAGCCAAATTGAGTGAAATAATAATAATAATAATAATAATAATAATAATAATAATAATAATAATAATAATAATAATAAACTGAATAAACTGAAAGAAAATGGTATGAACACCACCCAGACCCTGTTACAATTCTATGGGACTACACAATACACACTGACAGAACAATCAAAGCCAACCGCCCAGACATTGTTATTAAAGACCACAAACAAAAAAGTGCCTCCTTATTGATCTTTGAAGATATTCAAAAAGCTGTCAAAATACAAGAACCTTGAAATAGAAATATAAAAAATGTGGTACATGGGAACATCAACAATCCCTGTTGTAGTTGGAGCCCTAGGACTGGTTGGAAAAGTTTCCAGTAGACTAATTGAAGGGATTCCTGGAAGTCCATGCCTCAAAGAGATACAAAAAATTGTTCTGACAACACACCTTACGAAGGGCTTTATCTATGTAATTTTTTTTTTTTTTTTTTTGTCAGTGGGAAAGTGTCATGATGTCATTTCTAACCTTAGGTCCCTGAGCGGGACCCGGAAAGAAATGTGTAAACGCCAAAAATCAAAGAAAATAATAATAATAATAATAATCTGGAGATCGAGATTAACAGAATGTGGAGAATGAAGACTGAGACTGTACCAATAGTAATCAGAGCACTGGGCCTCGTGAGAAAAGGAATGGACAATTTTACTAACAGTGTCCCGGGCAACATCAAGTTGCCCAGAAGATCGCCCAAATAGGAACATCCCATAATAAGAGAAGTGCTATCAATTAAATGACAATTCTCCTATAGGGCCTAAAGACCATAGTTTGGACCCGGCTCTACAGGATACAAAGCAGGAAACATAACACACAAACAACAACAACAACAATAATAATAATAATAATAACAGCAATAACAACAACACTGATGTCGACGAAGTGCAAATCTAGGTGCGTCCGTCTCTTCTGCCGTTGCAGCTGCTTTTTATGCATTAACTACGCAACAGGTTGCTGCACCATCTGTCAAGTTGTCTCCTTTCGTTCTCTCTTCCCCGTCCTTCTTTCTCGCTTTCTCTCTTCCCCGTCATCTTTTTGTCTCTCTCTTTCTCTCTTTTTTCTTTCTTTCCTTCATTCTATCTCTGCTTCTTTCTCGTTTTCTTTGTCCCTTTCTTTTCTTTTTAATCTCTTTGTTCTTTCTTTCTTTTCTCGCTTTTTCTTACTTTCTCTCTTTCTGTCATTCATACTTTACTCTAATTTCCTTTTTTCTGTCTTTCTTTAATTTTGTCTTTCTTTTCCACTTCCTTTTTTCTTTCTTTCTTTCCTTTCGTTTTTTTTTTTTTTTATTATTTTTCTCCCTCTTTTTTTTTTTTGTAAACTTTATTTGCTATGTTTAATTTAGTCTGGCACAAGGCTACCATCGTGAAACAAAATGCGAGGCTTGAATATACAACAATAGTTAAGTAGTTTATAAAACAAGTTTGCTAGCTGTCATTCTACTAGAAGCGCTTTTTTTTGTTTTATTTTCTTGCCTTTTTCTTTTCTAGTTTCTTTTGTTTTCTGGTCGACATATCTATATTTACTTATTTTTCTTTCCTCCTTTTTACTTTCTTAAATCTCTCTTTTTCTCGTTCTTTCTCTCTTCTTTCTTTCTTTCTTTTCTCGCTTTACTCCTTTTTGTTTTTTGTTACTAGTCTTCCTTATTTTCTTTTTTCTGTAAATATGTCATTTCTTATCTGCTTTGCATTTCTTCTTTTTCTTTCTTTTCTTTTCATATTTCCCTTTTTTTTTCATTCAGTTTTTTCGTCTTTCCTATTTTATATTCTTTTTTTCCTTTTTTTATTTCCTTTCTTGTTCTTACATTTCGTTTATTTTCTTTCGTTTTATTCTTTCTTCTTTTACGGCTTTCATATTTTCTTCCTTTTCTTTTATTTCTTTTTCTTTTTCTTCCTTCCCTTTTCTTTTTTTACTTTTTTTTTTTACTTTCTTTTCTTCCCTTTCTTTTGCTTCTTTTGTTTTTCTTACTTCCATTTTCTTTTTTACTTCTTTTTCGCTTTACTTTCTTTTCATCCTTTTCTTTTCTTTCTTTTCTTTTTCTTCCTTCCATTTTCTTTTCTTTCTTTTTTTTTATACTTCTCTTTCGTTTTATCTTCTTTTCTTTCCTTTTCTCTCATTTATGTACTTTTTTTTCTTTTTATTCTATTATCCCTTCGGTTATATTTCCTGTTGCTTTTATTTCTTTTTAGTTTTCTTTTACATTTTTTTTCTTTCATCCTGGATAAAACGACGTCCAACAGCAAGGCCTTTGATCAGGAGGCCTTGAGGAGCGTGGAACCACCTCTTAATTGTTGGTGTTCCCAGGTCCACTCTGACCCGGTGTGGTAGCACCTGTTAGGGTCCCAGCTATGGGCAAATAGTTAACCCCTTCCTTTTACTTTCTTTGCTTTCCTTTTCTTTTATTTCTATTCTTTTTATCTTTCTTTTCTATTTTTCTTTTTTTCTCCTTTTCTTTTCCTTTTCTTTCCCATCTTTTGTATTTTCTCCTTCTTTTTCTTGCCATTCTTTTCATTCTCTACTTTTTCTTCGTTTCTTTTACTTACTTTCCTTTTACTTTTATTTTTTCTTCGTTTCGTTTCCTTTTACTTTTATTTTTTCTTCGTTTCCTTTTACTTTTATTTTTTCTTCGTTTTTTTTCTTCTTTTACATTTATTTTTTTTCTTTTGCATCTTTTGTATCTTCTTTCTTTTCTTTTATTTCTTTTCCTTTTCTTTTTCATTTTTTCCTCTTCTTTTTTTTTCTTTTCTTTTCTTTACTTTCTGTTCTTTTTACTCCCTTTTCTTTTTCTTTTTCTTTTATTTCTTTACTTTTTCTCCTTTTCGTTCTTTTCCCTTTTTCGTATTTTCTTCCCTTTCTATTATTTTCATTCTTTTTTTTTTCTTTTCCCGTGTTTGTTTTTGTTTTCTTTCCAACAATCTCAACCATTTTCTACTTCTTTTTCCCAATTCTTTTACCTAGTGGCCTGATAACCAGACCAATCACCCTACCACATCCCTCTCCTCTTTCTCTTTCTTTCCCTCCCGTTCTCTCTGTCTCTCTCTCTCTCTCTTTCTGTCTCTCTCACGCTATATATACACACACACACAAACACACACACACATATATATATATATATATATATGAAGAAAAATATATACGGAAAAAACAAACAAAAATCCTTATATACAATTATGCTGTTTTAATGTTAATATGTCAACGTCGGACGTTTCGGTTTAATAAGCCATCTTCAGGACGTATTCATAAATTATAACATTATCAATTCAACATGACAAAGACGATGTACATAAGAACAAGACTTATCCAAACAAATAACTGAAAGTTTTATAAGATCAGCGCTCCGTTTAAAACATGGTCACGTTGTCGTCACGTGGGAGACGCTAAAACAGCATAATTGTATATAAGGATTTTTGTTTGTTGTTTCTGTATATATTTTTCTTCATACTGTCGGATCTATATCCATATATTTTTCTTACATATATATATATATATATATATATATATATATATATATATATATATAAGAATCTATATGTGTTCTGCTTTTTTTACCTTCCTTCTCCCCTTATCATCATCATCATCTACATTTTCGTCTGTATAGTAGT
>CAHIKZ030003380.1:2702500-2710000 GCA_903632075.3 Acanthosepion pharaonis | reverse complement strand
TTTACTGATTAACCCATAGCTAAGGGAGAAGGAGGAGGATTCATACCTTTTCTTTGCGCGTAAGTGAATATAATGAACTCAAATGGAGTTTGAAATTGGGTCTTCGATTAACAATTCCGATCCCTTATCGATTACACCAGCCGCACATCTAAGCTTACAGCATTTGGTATTCTCAAGTGGTCACCCATCTAGATAGTGACCAGGCTTGACTTGGCTTAATTTCGGTGATCGTACGGGAACCTCTGTTTCAACGTGATGTGGCTGTAAGACCCGCCATTAACAGGATTTTCTAATAAAAGATTGTTGTTTTGTCACATATTATGTTTGAATCTACTGGGTTAGTTGGTTGTTTTGCTTTATGGCATATCAAAACCTCAGTGGGTCATTTAATACCAACAAAATTTTGAAATAAATTCATAGCGATAGTTTGGTAAAAATTAAAAAAAACGGTGTATCTCTATCTATAAAAGGCAGAATGTGTGTGTGTGTGTGTAACGAATGCACGGCCGCAATTTTCGACGGATTTGCATCAAAATTTACATATACACGCACCAAGTTAGCGGGAAGGCCAAGACCGACTTTGCATTTCCCAACTCCCATTATAGTGGAAATAATCGATTTTTTCATGCTTCTACGGCAGTTTTCATGTAGTTTGCGGCCATTTTCTACTGGCCAGAGTGAGAACCTACAGCTGGCTGCCACGAATAGGCAGGAAGATTCTATTGGCCAGCGTGAGAGCCAACACCTGACTGACACGAATGTTAACTAGCATGCTAACATGCAAAAAAATTGATAGCTGCATTCGTCACAAGTGGGAAAAATTTAAATCTGCATGGCACTTTACTCCAATTGGCTCATTCGCTTGCTTAAACTCAACGTTGATTCTGATTCCGCAGAACTGGGTTGGGTGTGGAAAAGTATTTGTTGTTAACATTCTTTTTTCATTCGGTTTATCCAGTTACGAGTCCTTTTTTTAAAGCTGATCGTTTTGTGTTCATTTTGTTTAGTTCTTTTTCCGTAACAGATTTAATGTTTAGTATAGAACTTAGAAAAAAATTGCAGTGTGAGATAGGCAAGAAGTAAGGCATGTAGCAACATCAGCACGGCAAAGGGCACTCCTTTAAAGGTAAGGAAGGGCAAAAATATTTTAAATCAAGTGATAGCGATTGCTGTATGAGTCGTACGATTTTTTAATCAAGCACAGGCAACGCCGGGCCATGCTGCTAGTATATACATATATATTTGAACCATTTTTCAATCACTCATATTTTTTAGTAGATTTTTCCTTCAAAAATTATTGGTGGTAATAATTTTTTTTAATTACAAAGTATTTCTGGTATTAAAACCTATATTTACACAAGATGTGGGTTAACTATTTGCCCATAGTTGGGGCCCTAACAGATGCTACCACCCCGGGTCAGGATGGACCTGGGAACACCAGCAATTAAGAGGTGGTTCCACGCTCCTCAAAACCTCCTGATCAGATGCCTTGCTGTTGGACGTAGTTTATCGTCTTACCCAGGACGTGAATGTAGTTTATCGTCATACCCAGGACAGATGAATCTACTGGCTGCTCCGTACTTTCGGCCTTGTGCCACATCTAAGCTACGCTTAGTAAATTGTTATATATCCACAGAATTAAATTCAAACAAATATGAAAATAAAAATGGCGTAAAAAAACAAAATGGCTGATTAACGAATCTAAGCTAACCAACAACCTGAATAAACTCACAGAGTGGCTGATAGGGGGAAGGGGGGAAAAGAAGAAACAGCATTTATTTTTACTATAATTTGTTTTATCTTCTATTTATATTTCTGAGATGAGGTATTGCAACTATTTACACGATTTACATTGCTTGGGCTTTTATCCTCATCTTTACTGTCACATTCACGACGTTTCGGCCATTGTACATGCCGGCCTTCTTCAGGTAATATCTGTTCGAATTTTGAACCGAACACTTTATTGCGTGTGTGAGAGAGAAAGAGAGAGAGAAAGAGAGAGAGAAAGAGAGACTCAGAGAAAAAGAGAGATGAACAGATTGAGATAATTTTAAATCATTTCACCCCAAGCAAGCGGGGGGGGTAACATTAGAACGCAGGGGGTTACAGAGAGTGAAAGTAGGGGAAAAGATTGCGTATAGATACGATTGAAGAAAGGATAAAAGAAGCACAGGGATCAGGCAATAGATGATGGCGATTGACGTTACATGTAAAATTTTGATAGATAGATAGATATGAATAGAATGAGATAGATAGATAGATAGATAGATAGATAGATAGATAGATAGATAGATATGAATAAAATGAGATAGATATGAACAGAATGCGATAGATAGATAGATAGATAGATAGATAGATAGATAGATAGATATGAACAGACTGAGATAGATATGAACAGAATGAGATAGATAGATAGATAGATAGATAGATAGATAGATAGATAGATAGATAGATATGAATAAAATGAGATAGATATGAACAGAATGCGATAGATAGATAGATAGATAGATAGATAGATAGATAGATATGAATAGAATGAGATAGCTATGAACAGAATGAGATAGATAGATAGATAGATAGATAGATAGATAGATAGATAGATAGATAGGAACAGAATGAGATAGATAGATACTGAAGCAGAGATTTATGAATGAATAGATGTGACCAGGCTGAAAAAGAAGAGAAACCAACCAACAAACGAGCACTTGCGTACCTTTCTGCAGGTAAATATCAACAGAGACTAAAATAGGTATATGTAAGTAGACGTAGGTTGAGAGGCGTAAATAAACTAGAATGGAGAAACGTGGATAGATAGATAGATAGATAGATAGATAGATAGATAGATAGATAGATATAAATAGACTGAGATAGATAGATAGATAGATAGATAGATATAAATAGACTGAGATAGATAGATAGATAGATAGATAGATAGATAGATAGATAGATAGATAGATAGATATAAATAGACTGCGATAGATAGATAGATAGATATAGATAGATAGATAGATAGATAGATAGATAGATAGATAGATAGATAGATATGTACAGAATGAGATAGCTAGATAGATAGATAGATAGATAGATAGATAGATAGATAGATAGATAGATAGATAGATAGATAGATAGATAGATAGATAGATAGATATGTACAGAATGAGATAGATAGATAGATAGATAGATAGATAGATAGATAGATAGATAGATATAAATAGACTGAGATAGATAGATAGATGATAGATAGATAGATAGATATGAACAGAATGAGATAGATAGATAGATAGATAGATAGATAGATATGATAGATAGATAGATAGATAGATAGATAGATATATATAGACTGCGATAGATAGATAGATGAATAGATAGATAGATAGATAGATAGAACAGAATTAGATAGATAGATAGATAGATAGATAGATAGATTAGAATGGTACAGAGAGAGAAGTTACGGAGAAAGTGCTGGTATATACTAGGTGAGGATATATTGTTTGGCTTACAGTAAAACACTGTATGTACATTTTTTTAAAAGTACGCTGTATATCAAATGCACCCGGACTCGAATTTATTCTTCTCGGTATCTTCCCCCATTCCATTTCTCTAGGAAACTATGTTTTAAGTTCATTTCGTCGGCACATTTTTTCCAATACATTTTCTGCAGACACGCACAGAAAGAAAGAGAGAGAGGGAGGGGGGTCTGAAAAGGATTTTGATAACAGTGTGTGCATGAGGTTATACGGAGTCGTGATGGCTATAAACTCTTACCGTGAAACAGCCTTCTCTACATACAATAAGTATTTTAACATTTTTCTTGATATGCCTAAACTGGAAGAAACCTCTCATGGCCAACATCTTCCAAAAGTACATAACAGAAACGACTTTGAAAAATTAGGCCAACGCTTCAGCCTCTTCCTTCTCCTCCTCATTATGATTGTTTGTTTCTTTCTTTCTTTTTATTTCGCCCGTTTCCTTCTATTATTTCTTATTTTTCGTCTTCTTTTTTTCAGCAGCTGCTGCTAGTACTTCTTCTTCCCGACTCCATTTCATCTTCTCATTACTATTTCTTTCTTTCTCCCTTCCTTTCTTTCTTTCTTTCTTTCTTCCTTTCTTTCTTTCTTTCTTTTTCTTTCTTTCACTTCTCCTATTCTTCTTCTTCTTCTTCTTCTTCTTCTTCTTCTTCTTCTTCTTCTTCTTCTTCTTTCTATCTATCTATCTATCTATCTATCTATCTATCTATCTATCTCTAGGTCTTTTCATTTCTATCCCAGTATATTCATATCTATCTATCTATCTATCTATCTATCTATCTAGTTTTTCATTCTCGCTTTCTTTTTCTTTCAAGGCCCGGCAGCCACTCGAGGGAGAACAGGTTAAGATTGTAGCGATCGAAAAAATATCCTCTTGGAAATCGGTTCTACAAAGCTGTGGTTCGCGTGAAGAAGCTGCTCGAGTGGCTCTTACATCTCAGCAACCGTGGAATCAATATGCGAGTAACTAGGAAGTTTTAAGGAAGATGGCAACAGAAAAGTTCGTTTATAGTTAGAACCAGAAAGAGACACTAGAAATTTCTAGGACACGTAATGAGGAAAGAAGGCTTGGAGAATTTCACACTCACAGGACATATTGAAGATACAGGAACGCAGCGAGTAACCTACCGATCTGTCAACCTTCTTCTTCTTCTTCTTCGTCTTCTTCTTCTTCTTCTTCTTCTTCTTCTTCTTCTTCTTCAATCCCTTTATCTATTTGCTTCGTTGTGTCTGGCCCAGGGACGCAATTATGGGGGCCCTATAAGAATCGAACAAATTTTGATTGTCGTTCAAACTCTTCGTTTTGCAATGTCAAATTCTTGTCTTTCTATAGGTATTTATTTAGCTTTGTCAGGCTCAAGGCCACTATTTTGGAACACCCAATGAGAATCAAACACTGTAGTAATAATGGTCACCCAGACTGGCTTACTTACCACTGTTCCAGAACATTTCGTGATCTCATAATTTATTTCCTTTCTTCTTTTTTGAGGGAGTGGGGGAAAGATTTTGACAACCTTTGACCTATATGTAAGATCAAATAATATACGATAGTATACAATACACAGTTGAACCTTCAATATACTTTAAGGATGTTTGATGTAACATCAGTCCTCCTATATGACAATGAATGCTGGACAATCTCCTCACAGATGAAGAAAACAACGAAGCAACAGAAATGTGATTCTACAGAAGGATGCTGAGAATAACATGAACCGAACATGCTAGCAACGAGAATCTTTTAGAGAAAAAGGAAACAAAAAGGACACATATATTTCGTAAGGGGGGCTCTATTGCCTTGCTTGGGGTAAAATAAATAGTTTTTAAAAGTAAAGTGACGAATGCATAGGGTAGTGATTGACCAGTCGGTGAAAAGTTGAATGATTACAGTCCCTATATTGGGACTTTCTTCCTAAGTTTCGTCTTTTTTCATCATTTCACCCCCAAGCAAGGCAATAAAGCCACTAAGATACAAGATGTTACTAAGTGTGAGAGACTAATATGAGAAAAATACTATTAAGGAAAGAGAACAATAAAAGAACAGGAATTAAGAAAACAGAAGATAACGATTGACATTGCATTTGAATTTTTGAATATTCAAATTTGACTGGGAAGCAAGAAGCCGGAAGAGTGTTCCAGAAGTGAGAAGGGTTTTCATTGCGTCTGTCATAAAAACAAAAAAAAAAGAATTTGTTTTTAAGAAGAAAAAGGTCAAAATAATTATCACTATCTATCGACGTATGGCAATAAAAAACGTCCAGAAGGTGGCTAAGATAATTTGGCCTCAGGGTTGTCCACCGGAGATACAAACAGGAACACCTATCCACACACGATATGCCATTAGAAATATCCTGATATTAAAGGACTGTTGTAAACTTGGATGTACGGATGGTGTAATATATGACGATACGGAATGAGAAATTGGAGATCTGAGTTCGAATTTCAGTCAGGTTTGTTAAATTCACATACGCGCAAATACCCTTCAAATTGATATGAATCCATATATTCCCGCGGATATGAGTAAATAGCAGTCGACACTCTATAGATATGTTTTGTCGAAGAGAATAAAACTCTGAGAGCAAACCAGCGCGCAGTGGCTCGACAAAGAGTCCAGTGAGATTCTTAAAGAATCCAACGGTTAACATACAGCGATACCAAAGAGTTTGGTCTCCTTATTACCAGTTTAATACAAAACCACAAGCAAGACACACAGTGAGGCTAAAACTCATTGTAGTATTAATGTTTTGCCAGAGCCATTTGTTAAGCTAAATAAATATTTTTTTAAAAAAATGATATTTGTTGATATACTGTAATGTTTGTAATATAGACAATTTAATTCTGAAACATATGACTTGTTTTTGCTTAGTGTGCAAATGCGTGTAGAGTATCACCAATTCTTTCTAATGAACATTAAATACACTGCGTCAGCCGCGTTCATAAGAATCAAATAACCTACAATAGTTATTTACTAAGTTTAACATAGATGTATCACAAAACCTTAACATAGGACATTCAGTGAGTATCGGACTCACCAATTTGTTTTAATTGATACTGTCTTGTTAACCATTACACAAAAGTCAAGTATATATATATATATATATATATATATATATATATATATATATATATATATATATATATAATGTCACACCCGATATATATATATATATATATATATATATATATATATATATATATATATCGTGTGTAGGTCAATGTCTGGTTTTATATACCCCTTCCTCACTATTAAATATTGTAATAAAAATAAATTTAAAATCATTCCTATCTCTCCCTCCCCTCTTTAATTTCGACCATGTCTGTCAACATCCCTCCCCCACTCTCTGTATCACCTTACATCAACTTAATACTACCCCTCAAAAGTGTATAAAAATATATGTAAATTTAAATTCATTTTTTCACCCTTTGAAGTGTGGTCTGATGAGCCAGAGAAAAAGAAATTCCCTGGAGAAATAAATTATAAGCAATGGACCCTTAAAGTTGTCTCTTTTCATTGATATATGTATGTATAATAATAAGAAGAGGGAGACTTTAATTATCCATTTCGTTTATAATTTTTATTTCGTCAACACCGAGATGTTCATTTCGTCAGAACGAAAACTAGATCTTTTTCTTCTTATCATTATAATGCTCTGTAGTCTACATTGTGCTCTCCCTGGATTTATATCCTCCTCGAAATTATCCCTTACAGTCACAAACTGGTAAAACATATAATTAAATATATATATATATATATATATATATATATATATATATATATATATACAAGCTATATAGATATATATATAAATCCAAGAAAGTTTTGTCAAAATTAAACCCAGCAACAATGTGACATGGTTTGTGAAGAAGAGTTCGTCGTGGTCTGTTTCCCATACAACCCATTTCTATTTAAACAACGTTGTATTTTGCGAGTACTTAGGCTGAAACCCATTGTATCCCACCTTTTGCCGATGTCTTT
>CAHIKZ030003380.1:2685000-2697500 GCA_903632075.3 Acanthosepion pharaonis | reverse complement strand
CAATCACAGTTCAGATGGGTTGGTCATGTCATCAGAAGGCATAGCCAAGTTTTTTATGGTAAGCGTAATGTAGGTCGTCCTTGGTTACACTTCAAGGACAAACTTAAATACAATTTAAATGCAGCAAACGTCCCTATAGAGGAGTTCGAATTTGCTTTTGAAAACCAAGCAAACTGGAGAAACACCTACCGAGGTATAACTAACTTTGAAAAGAATCGTCTCAACAATCTGAGAGAATTAACGCTAAATCTTGGTCTAATATATCAGCCCATATGATGGTCAATCCTTCAGCATGACCCTCGCGTGGTCTTGTTTGCAAATCCCGTGCAGGAAATGTTCTCATACGAAACATAATCATAAAAACTGAACGGAAAGACACTCATACGTCGAAAACGACGGGAGACGCCATCATATATATATATATATATATATATATATATATATATAAACCTAAAGAGCCAGGCAAACCTACCTCGGTTTCATCTAAACGGATCGTCAGGGTAAAACCGGCCATTTTTACCCTGACGATCCGTTTAGGTGAAACCTAGGTAGGTTTACTTGGCTCTTTAGGCTTATATTAGGTTTGCTCTACTACGAGTATTGCGCGAAAAAAAAAATTTGCTTGAAGATGGAACAGAGCTTACTTTAACTCAATTTAATTCAAATAATTATATTGAAGTTTTCGGCTCTTGTTTTGAAACATGGGACTTCTTATGTCGCGATTTGGAATCATATTTTTAAATAA
This sequence comes from Acanthosepion pharaonis, assembly GCA_903632075.3. Lineage (NCBI taxonomy): Eukaryota > Metazoa > Mollusca > Cephalopoda > Sepiida > Sepiidae > Acanthosepion > Acanthosepion pharaonis. The sequence continues at coordinate 2,696,755 of CAHIKZ030003380.1, read as the reverse complement.
ATAATTATATTTATGCTCTACTTTTGTATCGAGCACTATTTTTTAAAAATAATAACTAAAATACTAAGGAACTTTGGATTATTTACCTAACCAGTTCCTTCCTATTTTCTATATATTTTCACATATACATACATACATATATATATATATATATATATATATATATATATATATATATATATATATATATATGACTGCGTGCAGAAATGTTCTCTACCCAATCTATTCCACAAATGTTTTTAAGCTTCTTGGTCGGGGTAAGACCTTAGGAGTTTTGACTCGAATGAACAAGTTCATATTATTCGGTAGCATACATTATAATACTGCTGCCCACTGATGCATTATATTTGGTTGACACAATAGAATATCGATTTGGAAAGTACATAGACTAAATTTACTGACAGCAGTTGTGACATATGTCTCTAAAATAGGGACGTAATGAAAATAACGTTGTTATACACTTATCTATCTTGCCTTAATTGTACGTTTTCTCAATTTCCTGAGAACTTTATGATTGCTATAACTCCTCTTGGAAGTCAACAGTTTGCTTTCAGTGAGGAATTCAGTCAGAAAAATGATAATAAAAGACACAGAAGAGCAAGAAAGTAAGAAAATAATAATTAGGATTCCAACCATTGCGCAAAGCTTCATAGATTGCTTCTAAGCCAATTACTTTTTTAGATATTAAATATATCTATCGTAACACACAGTCTGATAAGGGTATACCACGCACATGCATAACAGCCAAGCGTGCGTGATATGGTGACAGGTTTTGATTAAAGCAGCGCATATTCTTGCAGCTGACGCCATTTTAGAAATGCCTTCAACTTAGTTAACTTGTTCTCTGATAGAACGTGTTCACAAGTATCGAGATTGTTGTTTCGTTGATTTTGTTTATCGACATATCAACACGTCTATGGGTTATTTAAGGACGAAATCTAAATATTTTGAACACCATTTATATCTTTAACTAAATATATTTTGAATACAATGCATACCTTTAACTATAGATAAAATGTATTGTTGGTAATTTTACTATAAATGGGTATTGTTGCTAATTTTGCTATAAATAGGTATTGTTGGTAATTTTGCTATAAATGAGTATAGATGCTAATTTTGCTATAAACAGGTATTGTTTGTAATTTTGCTATAAATAGGTATGGTTGGTAATTTTTTAATAAATAGGTATTGATGCTAATTTTGCTATAAATAGATATTGTTGGGAACTTTGCTATAAATAAATGTTGATGCTAATTTCTTATAAGTTGGCATTGTTAGAAGTTTTATTATAAATAGGCATTGATGCTAACTTTAATATAAATAAGTATTGTTTCTAATTTTAATATGAATAGGTATATTTGGTATTTTTACTATAATTAGGTATTGTTGGTAATTTTACTATAAATAGGTATTGGTGGTAAATTTGTTTATATAAAAATGTATTGCTGGTATTTTTACTATAAAATGTATTTTTACACTTTCATAGTACTTTGTTTTTCTTTGAGTGTTCACTATTTGCCCATAACTGGGACCCTAACAGGTGCTACCACCCCGGGTCAGAGTGGACCTGGGAACACCAGCAATTAAGAGGTGATACCACACTCCTCAAAACTTCCAATCTTCCGATCAGAGGCCTTGCTGCCGGATGTTGTTTATCGTCACACCCAGGACCCACAAGTATCTAGAGGTGACTACCAAGTCGTTTTACTGCTACATCCTTCCAATTGAAACAACAACAAAAAAAAAACTCTAGACACCCAACCATGATTCTTCACCAATACTGCCGCACATGAACAAATATGCCAGTGCCTCAGTCCCTAGGGGACATTCCCAGTTACTTTAAGCCATGCAACTGAATAGCAAAATCTTTGGTACTGAATGGGATATGCACCAAGAGAATATGTACCTGTTGACATATCCAATAAATTAAGTAGAACGCAGTATAAACCTTTCCAAAACAGGAACTGTGATCTGGAATGAAAGTAGTGATGACATATATTCTGAATGCACACACACACACACACACACACACACACACACACACATATATATATATATATATATATATATATATATATATATATATATATATATATAACTATGAACCTAAAGAGCCAGGTAAATCTGCCTAGGTTTCACCTACGCGGGTCGTCAGGGTACGCTGGCCAGTGTACCCTGATGATCTGTATAGGTGAAACCTAGGTAGGTTTGCCTGGCTCTTTAGGTTCATAGTTAGATTTACTCTACTTAGTGTATTGAGCACTTTGCTTAGTTATTTTTTGTTGGAAGTTTTTTTCTTTGGACTCTGAGCTTGGATTCTGGACGATTGTTTTCGCCTGAATTACATGTTCTTAGTTCTTTCTTTTTTTTATTCCTTATTTTTCTTTGGGTATTGACTTGTTTATTTACAAGCCAAAACACCTAAGGTTTTTCCAGACGAGTATAATTACTTATATTTATAAGATTGTATATATATATATATATATATATATATATATATATATAGAGAGAGAGAGAGAGAGAGAGAGAGAATTAATATAAGTAAAAGTTTTGTCACTTAGATGATTGATGGTACCTTTAGTATCCCCACTCCAGAGTTCCGTAGACGGACCCGTTCACCCACTTGTCAGGGTATCAGGAATTGGCTGTTTATACTTCTTGATTTTTCATGTGTGTATCTGTGCTTATATATAGTGCTAATTTGAAAGACTGTTTTTGAGGGAGAAATTGCTGGGTTTTCAGTGGTTTGCTGATAAGGAAACATTTAAAGCAAGCAAGTTTTGTGGAAGAGTGCTTACTATCGAAGATAGAGATAGAGCGTCAACAGAATTAATCTGAATTTTTTTTTTCACTTAACTCATGCTTGCTTCGAAGTTTTGTGGCTATATAAATGTAACCACTCGTCAGAACAGAGTTAAACTGTTGATATTTCTCGATTCTTTTGTAGTTTTATTGTGGTATGAGTGTGTTATTTTCCTTTCGCTTGAGGAGTGTTGATTGGTCGCTGATTTCTCTTCCTTTTTTTTCTTTTCTTTTATTTTATTTTTTCCTCAACTTCTCCGTTGATCTCTAGTTTATTGTTATTGGGTTGGCCATTTAATTTATGTTATGGTTGGATTTTTGTGTGTATGTATGCTTGTGCGGGTTTGTGTTAATGTGTGTGCCTATCTATGTGCAACCCAGTTTATTTTTTTTTTTTGTATTTTTTCCTCATTGCTTTCTATTTAGTATGCTCCTTAACTTTGGTTTATTGCATACAGATACTCACCTGCATGTATATATATGCGTATTCGTGTATGTGCGTCTGTGTATTTCTGTTTGTGCTTGTTCATGTTAACTGTATTGTGCGTCTCACGGTGTGTTTGTGTGTGTCTTTGTGTTAACTGAATATGTATTTTTAGTAGGTTGTATTAACTTTGCTTTGTGTTTTAATATATTTTAGTAGGTTGTATTATTTAACTTAGTCTTTGATACTTATGTTAAGTTTTATGAAAGAACATCTTTTCGTTGGTGATGTTAAACCAATTAATTGTTTCTTTTGTATTTTTTTCTCATTGCTTTCTATTTAGTATGCTCCTTAACATTGGTTTATTGCCATTGTTAAGACTAGTTTAGTATATCAGTTGAATTTTTGTGTTTGTATATGCTTTGTGTGCATTTTTATGTGGATGTGTAAAAAGTTTTCTTCTGATGCGTTTAGTCCTTTTGGACTACATCGGACTAAAATGTCTTTTAGTCCGATGAAGCCCTAAAGGATCAAACCCATCACAAGAAAGATTTTCCACTTTGTCATACATTTTCCCCAATATATATTGTTATCTCATATATATATATATATATATATATATATATATATATATATATATATCGGGTGTAACAGCAAAATTGTCTAACCCACAAAATGTTTAATATCTAAAAAAAAACACTAAACTAATTGAGTTTCTTTTTTTCCAGATTTTCAGATGTTTAGCCATCTAAACACCATAGGAATCACTGAAAAGGCCATTGAGTTATTCAGCTAGAAAGAGAACAGATTAAAATCATTGTGTCAGCCCAACAATTTCTTCCCTACTGAGCAATGGTGAGATGAAAAAGATCATTCAGGCCTATATATATATATATATATATATATATATATACACGGATGTAATAGCAAAATAGTCTCTCCCATAAAATGAATAATATCTAAAAAACACTAAACTGAGTCTCTTTTTGCCAGTTTTTCAGATATGACGCTTAGCCATCTTGACACCATTTGTCGTAAGAATCCCTACAATAACCATTGAGTTATTCAGCTTGAAAGAAAACAGTTTAAAATCGTTTTCTGTCAACCCAACTATTTCTTCCCTACTGAGCAATGGTGAGATGAAAAAGATCATTCAGGCCTATATATATATATATATATATATATAGATACACCTAGTGAGCCAGACAAACCTACCTAGGTTTCACCTAAACGGATCGTCAGGGAAAGCTTGGCTCCGATTGTATTGAGCTCTTTTGTTAGTTAGTTGTTACTCGTATCGGGGTTTTTTCTTTGGGCTTCAGACCTGCATCTGTGCGATTTTTGTCGGCAGAAGTTCATGTTTGTAGCTCTTTCTTTTTTTTAAAACCTTTTTTTTCCTCGAAATTGATTTGATTAACAAATCAAAAATTCGAGGGTTTTTCGAAACGAGTCTAGTTATTTATTATATATATATATATATATATATATATATATATATATATATATATATATATATATATAAGTTACGAAGAACTTGGTAAACCGTATGGGTAATTCCAAAGAGGATGAAATCCTGAGAGCTCAATGTAAATCCAGAGCTAATATTTAATGAAAAACAGACCACTTTAAGGTACCATTACAATAATTTATTTCACCAAAATCCTTTTAAAGGACTCCGGATCATCAGGTAACATTTCCAACAACGAAATGAAAGGAAAAATAAGATTAATGAGATTAAAAATTGATGGGTAGTGTAATGTAAATCCAGAGCTAATATCAATTTTTAATCTCATTTTTCCTTTCATTTCGTTGTTGGAAGTGTTACCTGATGATCCGGAGTCCTTAAGAGGATTTTAGTGAAATAAATTATTGTAATGGCACCTTAAAGTGGTCTGTTTTTCATTATATATATATATATATATATATATATATATATATATATATATATATATATATATATATACGGTTGTAACAACAAAATTGTCTCTCCTGTAAAATGTATAATATCTAAAAAACAGTAAACTGAGTTTTTTTTTTCCAGATTATCAGATAAGACGTTTAGCTATCTTGACACCGTTTGTTGTAAGAATCACTTAAAAACCCTTTGAGTTATTCAGCTAGAACAGAACAGGTTAAAATCGTTTTGCGTCAGCCTTACTCGGTCTTCCTAATTTATGAAGTCGAGGATCCAAAGATGAATGCTCATCAGAAGAATTACCGTGAAAATATTTATAGAAAAGTCAAAGGAAGCTTCGTTACGCATTCGGATAAGTGTATACTGCGCACATGCATCACAGCCAATTGTGCATGACAGGTTTTGTTAAAAGCAGCAAGTGGTACCCATTTAGAAATAACTTCAGCTCGGTTACGCGGTCTTCGATTTTATCTTAGAATCTTACCAAGTATCTAGATATCACTCCAATGTCGCATTGAGTATCTCATCTTTCAAACTTAAATAAAAAAAAATAATAAAAGCTCTTGACACCCGGACATGGTGTTTCCCTCACTACAACTGCTTATGAAAAGATATAAACATTGCGTCAGCCCTTATGGAAAATGTTCAAATGGCCGAGATGAGCAAATCTGTGGTACTGAAAGGGATATTTTGAAATCAGTAAAAATTGACAGTAAATGTCAAGCCATAAACTCCTTAACTAAAAGCCTTCTTTTTTTATGTGCCGTGTCTCTTCAGGACGTAGAGGATTATGGCCCACCACATCTTTCTGTCCCTTGTAGCTGTTTTTGTTATTTCTCCCAAACTCTGTTCTACCATCCATTTCCTCAATTAAGTATGTTTCGTGCTGCTTTCCTCTGTCCCTTTTTCCCTTAATCTGTCACGTGAGTATCATATTTTCCAAGCCTTCTTTCCTCATTATGTGCCCCAGGAATTACCACCGATGCCTATTTATATAATATATTACCTGAAAAGGTACTGCGATTAAGCTTTTTATTTAATTTTTTTTGTGTTCGTACAAATGCTATCTTTTCAGGACACAAAGTGTGTAAAAACTGTCTAAAAGTTCTGCATGTCCGAGCGATTTCGGCTATTCTTTTACCCATTATCAACGACAATTTTAAATTTTTTATATTTTTAACTAAATGTGTGAGTTTTTTATATGTATGTCGCTGAAGTTATAGGAATGTTTTATTTTCCAAAGACGGTCAGCACACTGTGGCCGTATTCATAGTTAATGTTATTGACTGTTGGCTTTTACTTTTTTAATTAAGTGCTTCCATTATTTTTAATCGTTTTTTAATCGTATGTGAATGAAGCTATTATACTTGTATTTTCTACTAGCATGTTGCGGTTGGAGTTTGGTAGGTTTCGATGTGCGTTAAAATGAGTCTTAATTGAGCTATAGCCGGATAGGTGTAACGTGAGTCTTCTAGATAAGCATGTAGTGGTATGACCAATATAATTATTTATTAGTTTGGTTTGATCGGAAGGAACACAGTGACTTAAAGGTCAACCGAACTCGTAAATAATATTGGTTCTCTGTGATTCACAAGAACAATTAAATAAAAAGTTTAATCGCATTACCATGTCAGTCGTTTTTAACGAAACTTGTATAAAAGAGGGATTACTGCCCAAATAAAAAATTGTCATATATATATATATATATATATATATATATATGTGTGTGTGTGTGTGTGTGTGTGTGTGTGTGTGTGTGTGTATCTAACCTTGATTTTATCTCGATGTGTCAAGGTAAACCAAATGAGTCATTAAAAATAGGTTTTATCAAGAATTAAGAAAGCCAGTCATATTCTTACGGAAAGAAAAACATAGTATAAGCTTGTGTGTGTATGTTTGTATGAGTGTGTGTATGCGCTTTTAAATAATATTTTATCTTACACACATACACACACACGTGTGCGCACAACCACACAGACACTCGTACACACACGTACATGCATATATATATATATATATGTGTGTGTGTGTCTGTCTGTCTGTCTATTTAGGCAGCATATTTTTATTCAAGCATGCTTGATTAAATACTTTAAACGTATCAATAGTTTCAATCTCATATGAGACCATCTTCAAGGGTTGCATATCTATGGGTGTGTTGTGCGCTAACGCCGTAAATTCAAAATATTTTTTCACTGCTATGCAAGAGAGGTAACTTATATGGTTTTTTAAAAGATATTTTAATTGTAGTATTTTAATTTAGTATTTTTTTATATAACACTTTGCTGCTACAAAGATTTAAGAACTTTGTTGCTATACTCCTAGTTGAGTATTTTTATTTTTGGTCGCAATTCTTTTGCATAAAGGTCTTCTAGAATTTTATTTTCGATTATTTTTTTAATTTCTCTTTCTACAGCTACCAAAGGATAAAACTAAAATAAATAGACCTAATAAGTCTAAATTATTAAACAAATTGAATATATATATATATATATATATATATATATATATACACACACACATATATATATATATATATATATATATATATATATATATATATATATATATATATATATATATATGCTCGACTCTCCCGTCGAATTCGAAGTATGAGGGTCAAGCAGATCAGTTCCCAGGAAACTGTCAGCCCGACACCAGCTATATATTGATTATAGTGGTGAAGGTTTTGTGCAGGACCATCCACACTTTTTGAAGGGCCGAATACAGAGACCTGGTGCACTACGTGCCACAACGTCCCCAAACGACCCTCCGCAGTAATGTTGATTGACAAAGAAAACACAATTCGTACTGCGGGAAAATATAAGAAAAGAACCACGACTAAAATACAATTTTATTATTAAAACTTATTAATTAAACGAGAGAAGTAAAGAAAAAAAAAGGGATATATACGAGCAAAACTAAATGGTTCCAGGTTAGATTAAAACGGAAAACTATATATATATATATATATATATATATATATATATATATATATATACTAGCAGTAGAACCCGGCATTGCCCGGGGATGTAACAGTAAGAGATAGATCAAGTATCGACCATCATAAAGACTGAAAAATGAAATTGACAAAGATTATTGTTTAAGGTTGACGGACACGCATGTCTTAATTAGTTTTTTTTTTTTTTTTTTTTTTTACGAATTGGTCAAACCCAAACTCAAATAAAAACATTGTTTTCAATCGTTATGAGTCTACCGATTGAATAGAATTTTATTATAAACAATTGTCTTGTAAATGGAATTTTTAAAGCATTCTGAATGTAAAAATAAAGAAAAAAGTGTGCAAGGCAATAAGAAACACTACCTGCGAAAAAAAAAGTGAAGTATTTGTTGAAATCGGTTGAAAAATGTAGGAAATCTGATCCCATATATAAACGAACACACACACACACACACACACACACAAACAACCTGGGTTTTATAATAAGTATAACTCGATATAAGTTGTCCCCCTTTCATTCTCGCGATGCCTCTTAACCGTGTTTTCAAATTGATTTCGTGCAAAAACGATTGTGTCTTTCCAATTTTTTGGCGCTGTCAGAACCACCACAAGGTAATTTTACGTAGTCCTGTGAAGTTTTGTTGAAATCGGTTGAAAAATGTAGGAAATCCGATTCAATATATAAACCGTACACACACACACACACAAACGCATACACACACACAACCTGGGTTTTATAATAAGTATGATATATATATATATATATATATATATATATATATATATATATATATATATATATATATAGGGTGTCCCAAAATAATGCATACACTTTTAAATATTAATAGCTAATAATACATTACCGTGATGTGAGAACTCATATGGATGAAAATATGCAAAACAGATGGATTGGAAGAAGAGGGACAGTTGAATACCCTCCTAGATCACCAGATTTGACACCCTGGGATTTTTTTTTTTGTGGGGGTTTCTAAAAGACAAAGTTTACAGCAGGAAACCTGAACCAATTACTGAAATGAGAGTAGCAATTGAAGAAGAATGTGCTCAAATACCAGAAGAAATGATACTGGACATTTGTAGATCTATTTCTTCAAGATATGAAAAGTGTATTGAACAGAACGGCATCCAGTTTGAGCACTTGATATATATGAACAATCCGCCATTGCCCCAAGTAGCTTTTAGCTTATTAAAGTTAATTTTCTATGTTTTTTTTTGTATATTTTACTCTCAAATTCTTTAAATGTGTATTCTTCCTCTTTTATTAATCTTTTTTATTAGAAATTTTTTATTATTTTTACTTTTTAATTTTGAATTTTAGATTTTACCGTTTTACATATATATTCTTAATTTATTTTTTTTAATCTTAAATTTTCAAGTTATATTTTCTATATATAACCTATTTATGGTTATTTTTTATTTATTTTTTGCTAGCATCGATTTAGGAATTTTTCTAAAAAAAGGAGAAAATATATTTTTTTATCTTTGCTTTACAACTAATATTTACTATTTTCTATTTTAATTTTTCAAATTGCATGAAGTCGGTGTCTTTAATTTTGTGATTCATTTTCAACCTGACTTGGGATGTTAATATTTTAAAATATAGGTCAAGGTTATATTAATCGTCTGTATTTAAGCCAGACATTTTCGCCTCCACCTCCCATGACACAGGAGGTTGGATTAATTTAATATCTATATTTTTCATCGGCTGCCTTCTGCTTCCTTTCTTTTCTTCTTTCTCTCTATTTTCTTTTTCTTTTTTCTTCTTTTTTCTTTTTAAATTTTAAATTCCTATTTCCTATCACACTTCTGAGTTGACAATGCCAACATGGAACTTGTTAGTTGAAATAGCTATTCTGATGATGTAAATTTAGATTTCTATTTTATGTAATATATATATATATATATATATATATATATAAAAAAAAAACTTGGTAATCCGTATGGGTAGTCCAAAGGAGGATGAATATATATATATATATATATATATATATATATATATATATATAGGGATTAATTGATATTTTCATTTTAAATCCGACATAATTTCTTATTGCATTAAACGTTATATTATAGTGTATACGCGTGTTTGAGTAGACGGTCTGCCTTTTTTTACGCAATATGAATTACATCTCCCGGCCTGTGCATTTGAGAGTCTCAAAGAAGCAAATGTGCCCTGCAGGAGGGTCCAAATCTTCGTCTTCGTTTGTAGTGGTAACAATCGTCTGATACGGCGTGTCGCAGACGGCTCGGCTACAGAATGCTTCACTGCCTAATATGATTCAAATAGCTGCGGGCGCATTGCTTTAGAAAAAAAAAGAGAGGACGTCGTCTCAAATATGTATGTTCATGTTAATATAGCGTTAATAATAATAATAATAACAATATATATATATATATATATATATATATATATATATATATATATATAATGGACTCTTCCATCGGTTTCGACGTATGAGGATCTGACAACTTAATTGATTCAGTTATGCGATAATCTTAAGTGGCACTTAAGACCCGCTAGTGATTTACAAGGGAGGCCGCATATGGAGCAAGAGTAAGGATTGTGGGATGGGATCACTGTTAGATTGGCTGATCTTTTAGATCTTGCTCTCGCTTCTTGGAGACGATTCAGACAAGCTGAGTCTACTAAAACACGTTGATCTTCATTCGACCCGCTCCAAGGCTAAGCGCTCAAGGGCGTTATGAGGTATATTGACAGCTGACAAATTGCTTTTCAGCTTCTCTTTGTATCTTAGCTATGGGCATCCTACATTCCTGTAGCCCTGATCTAACTGGCTGTACATTAGGATCTTGGGTATCCTGTCATCAGACATTCTCAAGACATGACCAGTCCACCGTAACTGAGACTATATGAGTAAAGTCTCGATTCCTCTAATATTACACCTGTTAAAGAAATATGTGTATGTACATATATATATATATATATATATATATATATATATATATATATATATATACCGTGTGTAACAGCAAAATTGTCCAAATCGTGTAACAGCATAATTGTTCATTCCACAAAATGTTTAATATCTAAGATAAAACACTAAACTAATTCAGTTCCTTTTTAGGTTTTCAGATAAGACGGTTAGCCATCTTGAGGCCATTTTTTGTAAGAATCACTGAAAAACCTTTTGAGTTATTTAGCTAGAAAGAGAACAGGTTAAAATCGTTTTGTCTTCCCAAATGAACAATGGTGAGAGGAAAAAAGTTCATTCAGGTCTTCAGTAATTGTAGCAACATTCATACTCTGGCTTCCATGTTCAAAGTCCTTTCAAGAACCATCAAGAGAACGGTGAATAAGTTTAAAAAAGAGAGAATTGTAGAGAGGAAAAATGGATCAGTTGGTTACAACGAAGAGGGATGATCATTCCAACCTAGAGAGATCCATTAGAAAAGATCCAACCCAATCCGTAAGGCGTTTGGCATGTGAGAGGGGAGTTTCAACTATGACAGTCCAAAGATAAGTGAAAAAAGGCTTGAAAATGAAATCGTACGTGAAACCTCTGAGACATCTTGTTACTCCATGACAGGAGACTAGAAGGTTAGAGAGCGAAGATCATTTTGAATAACCTGGGAAATGATCCTGAAATAATATATATATATATATATATATATGACC
>CAHIKZ030003380.1:2577500-2680000 GCA_903632075.3 Acanthosepion pharaonis | reverse complement strand
ACTTTCGGTTCATTCTAAAATCTACTTCCGGATCATTCTACAGTCTACTTTCGGTTCATTCTAAAGTCTACTTTCGGTTCATTCTAAAGTCTACTTCCACACTATACTTCTAACGTCTCCGGCTGAAATCTGAAATGTTATTTTCTAATAAAACTTTGACCTCTTCAAGTCTAAAATTAGGCCGTTATCTTTCCAGCATACCTCCAAGAACTTCACTTCTTGCCCTTCCTTACGCACATAGGGCACCACACAGAAATACTCTACCTTGAGAGGCTCTTGGGTATTAATAAAAAAATAAAAAATTACATGGATCAACCGTTGCACATTAGTCTATGATGATTAATACAGTTATATTTCAACTTGTATATACATTTAAACTTCATATCTAAAAATATCGCAGTAAAAATCGAAACTCATCATTCAAGGTATCGTTTCCCTAATTTTCCCTTCAATTTTTTGTGGTACTTATTGAATTATGGCATCAACAGTACCTAGAGTGCTCTTTCAACTTTCTTACATTTAACAACTACCCTACACATGGGTACATGGCAGCAGCCTCCAAAAACTGGGATAGGCGGGTACAAGAGGAGGAGGACAACAACACTCAGAAAACAGTCTGCCTGCCTTATGTGAAGGGGTTATCAGAGAAAATACAAAGGATCTGCGGTCCATATAACATCAGGACAACCTTCAAAAGCGTGACAACACTTCGCAGATATCTCTCACGAGTGAGACCCCCCACAGAGGAGAACATCCCGTGCAGCTGCAGAAAGGAATATAAAGGAGAGACAGGCCGCCCCCTTAAGGTAAGGCTTCAAGAACACCAAAAAGCTGTAACACGAGGGGAAGTAGAAAAATCAGGCGTAGCTGACCACATATGGAGAGAGAAGGGTGATCACCGCCCTCTGTGGGATCATGTTGAGATCATAGACAAGGAACACCATTGGAAAATTCGTAAACTTAAGGAATCAGCACATATGCTAGGGCCACAAAAAAAAAAAAAAAAAAATCTCCTGAGCCGACCAAGCATAGAAATAAATACAATATGGGAACCAGTAATAAGGAGTTCCAGAGAAAAGCAATGATAACAAAGTTGCAATATGAACTCTGGTAAAGACATGCAATGATAACAGCAAAATTGCAATATGAGCACTGGTAAAAATGATGCTGAAAACATTAGGTTTATAATACTCAGAAGTTCATACTCAAGGACACATGGCACAGTGGATAAAGGTTAGTGGTTAGATCCAGTGACAGACCCAAAGAAGGTGAGTTCAATACCTGGTTAAGGCAGTGGAGAACTTTCAGAGGGAAAATTAACAGGAGATAACTGATAACTGACATCCATCAAACATGGCACGTGGAACTAGAACAGTCTACCCCAGTGATCGAAATAAAGGGTTCAGTTCGAAATTCCAACCACCTGAAGAAGGCCGGAGCGTACAACGGCCGAAACGTTGTGACAAATATGGCGACAAATATGGCGACAAAGATGAGGACAATAGTCCGACTACTGTAAATACTGTACATAATACCTCATCTCAGAAATATAGACAGACTTCTTACATTTAAGATTATAGTTATCAGGGAAGCAAATAAGAGGAGGGAGCTCCACTGTAGGGAAGTGAAAGACAAGAAGCTGTTGGAGTAGAAGAGGCGGTTTAACTGTTTCGACAGTAAAAGGGTGGGTCTAAGATGCCAACCTAGTGGCACGCTTCCAATTGGTTGGTCATATCTTTTTTACATAAATATTTTCTTTTTTTCTTTTTACATCAATTTCAACAAGTTTTTATTTGTTTTGATTTTTTGTTTTTTACGACTTATCAACCCGTTGCAGGTTCGTCTTAATTGTTCTCTCTCCATAATAACAGTTTCCTTCATCTCATACTCAGTACCCCCCCCCCTTGAGTCTTAGTGGCTTTATTGCCTTTAATGGAATGAAATGATTTAAAAAAAAATGTTTCGTATGGGAACACATGTAAGTACGTCAGTGTTCGTATGTCCATTTTCTAATTTTGAGAACACACACAGACACACACACACCTCAACATTGCACGAACCGACTAATGTACATTTATTGCGTATAAATATTTTCGTACCTCCCTTCCTATAAAGCCACACCCGGCTTATGTTACATTAGACGCAGGAATGTTGCTTTCCACAATTCAAAGCTGTTAACACCAAACTCTTAAAACTTAAAAAAAAAAATCGGATTCGATAAAAAGTCCAGTCCAGCAAAAAAAAAAAAAAAAAAAAATTTCCGTTTCTTCATAGCGACGACCCATTTTTCGAAAATTCCTCCCAACCTCATCAACACGTCAACCTCACCACAGAAACGACAGACTTCTGTAATATTGGGCCTCACTTTACGAAATGCTGATTTTACAAGTACCGGTAAGATGGGGGAGTGATTTTGGCTTGATTTCAAAACTTACTCTTAATTTTGATGAATATAAGTCTTGGTTGGTCATATCTTTTTTTACATAAACATTTTCGTTTTTTTTTTTACATCAATTTCAACAAGTTTTTATTTGTTTTTAATTTTTGTTTTTTACGACTTATCAACCCATTACAGGTTATTAAAGCAAGAAAATATTTTTGGATTGCAAGAATCTTTTTGGAGTTAATAATAATTTACTGATGCAACTCCTACTACTTAACTGATATCGGGGGGGGGAGGTGGTAAATCCATACCTTTCCCAAAGTTAATTGTGCGTAAGTGAATATAACGAACCCAAATGGAATTAGAACTCTTAACCTTTGCAGCATTCGCACATCCAAAGTTACAGCACTTGGTATTCCCAAGTGGTCACCCATCTAGGTACTGACCATGCTCGACGTTGCTTAAAATAAAGGATAGCATGATTCAGGTACTTACTGGAGCGGTATGGGGAACCGGTTATTTTCCCAGCATCTTTAGCGATGGATTGTATGTATGAGTTCCCTGTGTGAATATCCGTCCATCGTGATTGGTTGTTGCTGTGTAGAAAGACGACAACCTTTTTCCCCCTTTAATGTCGAATATAGACTCGTCCATTCAATATGAGTAGAACGTCTGCACATGGGGACGGTTGTCGCAAAGTGGATCGTAAGGTGTAGCGGTTGAGCCGTACGCATTGCTGCACTGAAGTACGGTTTTCTCTAATATTGTATCATTAATCCATGTCTCTCATAGGATTTTTGTAAAGCATTTCACTCCAAGCAAGACGAGGGTGCCACTAGTACGCAAAGAGTGTAAGTAAAGGTAAAATCTAAGTATAGGGGGGATTGAGGAAAGGATAAAAAGAAGAACGAAGATCAAGGCAGCAGAAGATGTCGATTGACGTTACATTTAAGATTATAGTTATCAGGGAAGCAAATAAGAGGAAGGGAGCTCCATTGTGGGGAAGTGCAAGAGAAGAAGCTGTTGGAGTAGAAGAGGCGGTTTAACTGTTTCGACAGTAAAAGTGTGGGACCAAGATGCCAACCTAGTAGCACGCTTAAATTCAGGCAGTTGGGGGCACCAGTAAAAATAGCTCGCCAGAGCAGATGTCATGAAAATATTTATAGAAAAGACAGAGAAAAGCCATATTACGTCGGTGAGAAAGTAACTAAAGTTGAGGCCCCAAGTCAGGACTGATCAAAATGTATATCCGTCTTTGGATTTTGTCGATAACCTCGCGATAAACAGATGGGGCCCAGATCACATATGGCAACAGTATTCCATGGTAGATTTGTAGATGTGAAGGATGGACTCGGACGAGAAAAAACCTTCTGGCGCGACACAGAGAAACCGACTTTCCTTGCAGTAGATGTAGCTATTGATTCAATGTAGTTGTTTCATCTCAGGTCAGTGGAAAACGTGAAACCAAAAAGGCACAGCGAGGCCCTTTCGTGGAGTTGAGCATTAGCCGTGCTGATAGAAGGCAGGGAAATTTAAAACCTGTTCTTCACTCAACTATTTGAAAAAAACTTTCTGGCGCGACACAGAGAAACCAACTTTCCTTGCAGTAGATGTAGCTATTGATTCAATGTAGTTGTTTCATCTCAGGTCAGTGGAAAACGTGAAACCAAAAGGCACAGCGAGGCCCTTTCGTGGAGTTGAGCATTAGCCGTGCTGATAGAAGGCAGGGAAATTTAAAACCTGTTCTTCACTCAACTATTTGAAAAAACCTTCTGGCGCGACACAGAGAAACCAACTTTCCTTGCAGTAGATGTAGCTATTGATTCAATGTAGTTGTTTCACCTCAGGTCAGTGGAAAACGAAACCAAAAAAGGCACAGCGAGGCCCTTTCGTGGAGTTGAGCATTAGCCGTGCTGATAGAAGGCAGGGAAATTTAAAACCTGTTCTTCACTCAACTATTTGAAAAAACCTTCTGGCGCGACACAGAGAAACCAACTTTCCTTGCAGTAGATGTAGCTATTGATTCAATGTAGTTGTTTCACCTCAGGTCAGTGGAAAACGTGAAACCAAAAAGGCACAGCGAGGCCCTTTCGTGGAGTTGAGCATTAGCCGTGCTGATAGAAGGCAGGGAAATTTAAAACCCGTTCTTCACTCAACTATTTGAAAAACCTTCTGGCGCGACACAGAGAACCAACTTTCCTTGCAGTAGATGTAGCTATTGATTCAATGTGGTTGTTTCACCTCAGGTCAGTGGAAAACGTGAAACCAAAAAGGCACAGCGAAGTTGAGCATTAGCCGTACTGATAGAAGGCAGGAAATTTAAAACCTGTTCTTCACCAACTATTTGAAAAAACCTTCTGGCGCGACACAGAGAAACCAACTTTCCTTGCAGTAGATGGCTATTGATTCAATGTAGTTGTTTCACCTCAGGTCAGTGGAAAACGTGAAACCAAAAAAGGCACAGCGAGGCCCTTTCGTGGAGTTGAGCATTAGCCGTGCTGATAGAAGGCAGGAAAATTTAAAACCTGTTCTTCACTCAACTATTTGAAAAACCTTCTGGCGCGACACAGAGAAACCAACTTTCCTTGCAATAGATGTAGCTATTGATTCAATGTAGTTGTTTCACCTCAGGTCAGTGGAAAACGTAAAACCAAAAAGGCACAGCGAGGCCCTTTCGTGGAGTTGAGCATTAGCCGTGCTGATAAAAGGCAGGGAAATTTAAAACCTGTTCTTCACTCAACTATTTGAAAAATCTACTGGCACGACACAGAGAAACCAACTTTCCTTGCAGTAGATGTAGCTTTCTTGGTTGATTCAATGTAGTTGTTTCACCTCAGGTCAGTGGAAAACGTGAAACCAAAAAGGCACAGCGAGGCCCTTTCGTGGAGTTGAGCATTAGCCGTGCTGATAGAAGGCAGGGAAATTTAAAACCTGTTCTTCACTCAACTATTTGAAAAAACCTTCTGGCGCGACACAGAGAAACCGACTTTCCTTGCAGTAGATGTAGCTATTGATTCAATGTAGTTGTTTCACCTCAGGTCAAAAGGAAAACGTGAAACCAAAAAGGCACAAAACGAGGCCCTTTTCTTGGAGTTGAGAGCATTAGCCGGTGCTGATAGGAAGGCAGGGAAATTTAAAACCTGTTCTTCACTCAACTATTTGAAAAAACCTTCTGGCGCGACACAGAGAAACCAACTTTCCTTGCAGTAGATGTAGCTATTGATTCAATGTAGTTGTTTCACCTCAGGTCAGTGGAAAACGTGAAACCAAAAAGGCACAGCGAGGCCCTTTCGTGGAGTTGAGCATTAGCCGTGCTGATAGAAGGCAGGGAAATTTAAAACCTGTTCTTCACTCAACTATTTGAAAAAACCTTCAGGCGCGACACGGAGAAACCAACTTTCCTTGCAGTAGATATAGCTATTGATTCAATGTAGTTGTTTCACCTCAGGTCAGTGGAAAACGGGAAACCAAAAGGCACAGCGAGGCCCTTTCGTGGAGTTGAGCATTAGCCGTGCTGATAGAAGGCAGGGAAATTTAAAACCTGTTCTTCACTCAACTATTTGAAAAAACCTTCTGGCGCGACACAGAGAAACCGACTTTCCTTGCAGTAGATGTAGCTATTGATCCAATGTAGTTGTTTCACCTCAGGTCAGTGGAAAACGTGAAACCAAAAAGGCACAGCGAGGCCCTTTCGTGGAGTTGAGCATTAGCCGTGCTGATAGAAGGCAGGGAAATTTAAAACCTGTTCTTCACTCAACTATTTGAAAAAAACCTTCTGGCGCGACACAGAGAACCAACTTTCCTTGCAGTAGATGTAGCTATTGATTCAATGTAGTTGTTTCACCTCAGGTCAGTGGAAAAACGTGAAACCAAAAAGGCTGTGAGGCCCTTTTCGTGGAGTTGAGCATTAGCCGTGCTGATAGAAAGGCAGGAAATTTAAAACCTGTTCTTAACTCAACTATTTGAAAAAATCTTCAGGCGCGACACAGAGAAACCAACTTTCCTTGCAGTAGATGTAGCTATTGATTCAATGTGGTTGTTTCACCTCAGGTCAGTGGAAAACGTGAAACCAAAAGGCACAGCGAGGCCCTTTCGTGGAGTTGAGCATTAGCCGTGCTGATAGAAGGCAGGGAAATTTAAAACCTGTTCTTCACTCAACTATTTGAAAAAACCTTCTGGCGCGACACAGAGAAAACCAACTTTCCTTGCAGTAGATGTAGCTATTGATTCAATGTAGTTGTTTCACCTCAGGTCAGTGGAAAACGTGAAACCAAAAAAGGCACAGCGAGGCCCTTTCGTGGAGTTGAGCATTAGCCGTGCTGATAGAAGGCAGGGAAATTTAAAACCTGTTCTTCACTCAACTATTTGAAAAAAACCTTCTGGCGCGACACAGAGAACCAACTTTCCTTGCAGTAGATGTAGCTATTGATTCAATGTAGTTGTTTCACCTCAGGTCAGTGGAAAAACGAAACCAAAAGGCACAGCGAGGCCCTTTCGTGGAGTTGAGCATTAGCCGTGCTGATAGAAGGCAGGGAAATTTAAAACCTGTTCTTCACTCAACTATTTGAAAAACCTTCTGGCGCGACACAGAGAAACCAACTTTCCTTGCAGTAGATGAAAAATAAGCTATTGATTCAATGTAGTTGTTTCACCTCAGGTCAGTGGAAAACGTGAAACCAAAAAAGGCACAGCGAGGCCCTTTCGTGGAGTTGAGCATTAGCCGTCGTGCTGATAGAAGGCAGGGAAATTTAAAACCTGTTCTTCACTCAACTATTTGAAAAAAACCTTCTGGCGCGACACAGAGAACCAACTTTCCTTGCAGTAGATGTAGCTATTGATTCAATGTAGTTGTTTCACCTCAGGTCAGTGGAAAACGTGAAACCAAAAAGGCACAGCGAGGCCCTTTCGTGGAGTTGAGCATTAGCCGTACTGATAGAAGGCAGGGGAAATTTAAAACCTGTTCTTCACTCAACTATTTGAAAAACCTTCTGGCGCGACACAGAGAAACCGACTTTCCTTGCAGTAGATGTAGCTATTGATTCAATGTAGTTGTTTCACCTCAGGTCAGTGGAAAACGTGAAACCAAAAAGGCACAGCGAGGCCCTTTCTTGGAGTTGAGCATTAGCCATTGCTGATAGAAGGCAGGGAAATTTAAAACCTTGTTCTTCACTCAACTATTTGAAAAAAAACCTTCTGGCGCGACACAGAGAAACCAACTTTCCTTGCAGTAGATGTAGCTATTGATTCAATGTAGTTGTTTCACCTCAGGTCAGTGGAAAATTGCGTGAAACCAAAAAGGCACAACGAGGCCCTTTCGTGGAGTTGAGCATTAGCCGTGCTGATAGAAGGCAGGGAAATTTAAAACCTGTTCTTCACTCATCTATTTGAAAAAACCTTCAGGCGCGACACGGAGAAACCAACTTTCCTTGCAGTAGATATAGCTATTGATTCAATGTAGTTGTTTCACCTCAGGTCAGTGGAAAACGTGAAACCAAAAAGGCACAGCGAGGCACTTTCGTGGAGTTGAGCATTAGCCGTGCTGATAGAAGGCAGGGAAATTTAAAACCTGTTCTTCACTCAACTATTTGAAAAAACCTTCTGGCGCGACACAGAGAAACCGACTTTCCTTGCAGTAGATGTAGCTATTGATCCAATGTAGTTGTTTCACCTCAGGTCCTTGCAGTGGAAAAGCGTGAAACCAAAAAGGCACAGCGCGAGGCCCTTTTCGTGGAGTTGAGCATTAGCCGTGCTGATAGAAGGCAGGGAAATTTAAAACCTGTTCTTCACTCAACTATTTGAAAAAACCTTCTGGCGCGACACAGAGAACCAACTTTCCTTGCAGTAGATGTAGCTATTGATTCAATGTAGTTGTTTCACCTCAGGTCAGTGGAAAACGTGAAACCAAAAAAGCACAGCGAGGCCCTTTCGTGGAGTTGAGCATTAGCCGTGCTGATAGAAGGCAGGGAAATTTAAAACCTGTTCTTCACTCAACTATTTGAAAAAATCTTCAGGCGCGACACAGAGAAACCAACTTTCCTTGCAGTAGATGTAGCTATTGATTCAATGTAGTTGTTTCACCTCAGGTCAGTGGAAAACGTGAAACCAAAAAGGCACAGCGAGGCCCTTTCGTGGAGTTGAGCATTAGCCGTGCTGATAGAAGGCAGGGAAATTTAAAACCTGTTCTTCACTCAACTATTTGAAAAAACCTTCTGGCGCGACACAGAGAACCAACTTTCCTTGCAGTAGATGTAGCTATTGATTCAATGTAGTTGTTTCACCTCAGGTCAGTGGAAAGCGTGAAACCAAAAAGGCACAGCGAGGCCCTTTCGTGGAGTTGAGCATTAGCCGTACTGATAGAAGGCAGGGAAATTTAAAACCTGTTCTTCGACACAACTATTTGAAAACCTTCCTCAGGTCGCGACAAAAAAAGGGCAGAGAAAACAACTTTTGAAAAAACCTTCTGGCGCGACACAGAGAACCAATTTCCTTGCAGTAGATGTATTGATTCAATGTAGTTGTTTCACCTCAGGTCAGTGGAAAACGTGAAACCAAAAAGACACAGCGAGGCCCTTTCGTGGAGTTGAGCATTAGCCGTGCTGATAGAAGGCAGGGAAATTTAAAACCTGTTCTTCACTCAACTATTTGAAAAACCTTCTGGCGCGACACAGAGAACCAACTTTCCTTGCAGTAGATGTAGCTATTGATTCAATGTTTCCAGTTGTTTCACCCTCAGGTCAGTGGAAAGGCGTGAAACCAAAAACGCACAGCGAGGCCCTTTCGTGGAGTTGAGCATTAAACGTGAAACCACAGTGCTGATAGAAGGCAGGGCAAATTTAAAACCTGTTCTTCACTCAACTATTTGAAAAAACCTTCTGGCGCGACACAGAAAACCGACTTTCCTTGCAGTAGATGTAGCTATTGATTCAATGTAGTTGTTTCACCTCAGGTCAGTGGAAAATGTGAAACCAAAAAGGCACAGCGAGGCCCTTTCGTGGAGTTGAGCATTAGCCGTGCTGATAGAAGGCAGGGAAATTTAAAACCTGTTCTTCACCAACTATTTGAAAAACCTTCTGGCGCGACACAGAGAACCAACTTTCCTTGCAGTAGATGTAGCTATTGATTCAATGTAGTTGTTTCATCTCAGGTCAGTGGAAAACGTGAAACCAAAAAGGCACAGCGAGGCCCTTTCGTGGAGTTGAGCATTAGCCGTGCTGATAGAAGGCAGGGAAATTTAAAACCTGTTCTTCACTCAACTATTTGAAAAAACCTTCTGGCACGACACAGAGAAACCAACTTTCCTTGGTAGTAGATGTAGCTATTGATTCAATGTATTTTTTCACCTCATGTCAGTGGAAAACGTGAAACCAAAAGGCACAGCGAGGCCCTTTCGTGGAGTTGAGCATTAGCCGCTGATAGAAGGCAGGGAAATTTAAAACCTGTTCTTCACTCAACTATTTGAAAAACCTTCTGGCGCGACACAGAGAAACCAACTTTCCTTGCAGTAGATGTAGCTATTGATTCAATGTAGTTGTTTCACCTCAGGTCAGTGGAAAACGAAACCAAAAGGCACAGCGAGGCCCTTTCGTGGAGTTGAGCATTAGCCGTGCTGATAGAAGGCAGGGAAATTTAAAAAACCTGTTCTTCACTCAACTATTTGAAAAAACCTTCTGGCGCGACACAGAGAAACCAACTTTCCTTGCAGTAGATGTAGCTATTGATTCAATGTAGTTGTTTCACCTCAGGTCAGTGGAAAGCGTGAAACCAAAAAAACCTGCACAGCGAGGCCCTTTCGTGGAGTTGAGCATTAGGTCCGTAAACCAAATAGAAGGCAGGGAAATTTAAAACCTGTTCTTCACTCAACTATTTGAAAAAAACCTTCTGGCGCGACACAGAGAAAACCAACTTTCCTTGCAGTAGATGTAGCTATTGATTCAATGTAGTTGTTTCACCTCAGGTCAGTGGAAAACGTGAAACCAAAAAGACACCGAGGCCCTTTCGTGGAGTTGAGCATTAGCCGTGCTGATAGAAGGCAGGGAAATTTAAAACCTGTTCTTCACTCAACTATTTGAAAAAACCTTCTGGCACGACACAGAGAAACCAACTTTCCTTGCAGTAGATGTAGCTATTGATTCAATGTAGTTGTTTCACCTCAGGTCAGTGGAAAACGTGAAACCAAAAAGGCACAGCGAGGCCCTTTCGTGGAGTTGAGCATTAGCCGTGCTGATAGAAGGCAGGGAAATTTAAAACCTGTTCTTCACTCAACTATTTGAAAAAACCTTCTGGCGCGACACAGAGAAACCAACTTTCCTTGCAGTAGATGTAGCTATTGATTCAATGTAGTTGTTTCACCTCAGGTCAGTGGAAAACGTGAAACCAAAAAGGCACAGCGAGGCCCTTTCGTGGAGTTGAGCATTAGCCGTGCTGATAGAAGGCAGGGAAATTTAAAACCTGTTCTTCACTCAACTATTTGAAAAAACCTTCTGGCGCGACACAGAGAAACCAACTTTCCTTGCAGTAGATGTAGCTATTGATTCAATGTAGTTGTTTCATCTCAGGTCAGTGGAAAACGTGAAACCAAAAAGGCACAGCGAGGCCCTTTCGTGGAGTTGAGCATTAGCCGTGCTGATAGAAGGCAGGGAAATTTAAACCTGTTCTTCACTCAACTATTTGAAAAAACCTTCTGGCGCGACACACAACTTTCCTTTGCAGAGATGTAGCTATTGATTCAATGTAGTTGTTTCACCTCAGGTCAGTGGAAAAACGTGAAACCAAAAAAAACAAAGGAGGCCCTTTCGTGGAGTTGAGATGTATAGAAGGCAGGAAATTTAAAACCTGTTCTTCACCAACTATTTGAAAAACCTTCAACAGAGAAACCAACTTTCCTTGCAGTAGATGTTTTGATTCAATGTAGTTGTTTTTCTCAGGTCAGTGGAAAACGTGAAACCAAAAAAGGCACAGCGAGGCCCTTTCGTGGAGTTGAGCATTAGCCGTACTGATAGAAGGCAGGGAAATTTAAAACCTGTTCTTCACTCAACTATTTGAAAAAACCTTCTGGCGCGACACAGAGAAACCAACTTTCCTTGCAATAGATGTAGCTATTGATTCAATGTAGTTGTTTCACCTCAGGTCAGTGGAAAAACGAAACCAAAAAGGCACACTGAGGCCCTTTCGTGGAGTTGAGCATTAGCCGTGCTGATAGAAGGCAGGGAAATTTAAAACCTGTTCTTCACTCAACTATTTGAAAAAACCTTCTGGCACGACACAGAGAAACCAACTTTCCTTGCAGTAGATGTAGCTATTGATTCAATGTAGTTGTTTCACCTCAGGTCAGTGGAAAACGTGAAACCAAAAAGGCACAGCGAGGCCCTTTCGTGGAGTTGAGCATTAGCCGTGCTGATAGAAGGCAGGGAAATTTAAAACCTGTTCTTCACTCAACTATTTGAAAAACCTTCTGGCGCGACACAGAGAAACCAACTTTCCTTGCAGTAGATGTAGCTATTGATTCAATGTAGTTGTTTCACCTCAGGTCAGTGGAAAACGTGAAACCAAAAGGCACAGCGAGGCCCTTTCGTGGAGTTGAGCATTAGCCGTGCTGATAGAAGGCAGGGAAATTTAAAACCTGTTCTTCACTCAACTATTTGAAAAAAACCTTCTGGCGCGACACAGAGAACCAACTTTCCTTGCAGTAGATGTAGCTATTGATTCAATGTAGTTGTTTCATCTCAGGTCAGTGGAAAACGAAACCAAAAAAGGCACAGCGAGGCCCTTTTCGTGGAGTTGAGCATTAGCCGTGCTGATAGAAGGCAGGGAAATTTAAAACCTGTTCTTCACTCAACTATTTGAAAAAAACCTTCTGGCGCGACACAGAAACCAACTTTCCTTGCAGTAGATGTAGCTATTGATTCAATGTAGTTGTTTCACCTCAGGTCAGTGGAAAACGTGAAACCAAAAAGGCACAGCGAGGCCCCTTTCGTGGAGTTGAGCATTAGCCGTGCTGATAGAAGACAGGAAATTAAACCTGTTCTTCACTCAACTATTTGAAAAAAAAACCTTCTGGCGCGACACAGAGAAACCAACTTTCCTTGCAGTAGATGTAGCTATTGATTCAATGTAGTTGTTTCACCTCAGGTCAGTGGAAAACGTGAAACCAAAAGGCACAGCGAGGCCCTTTCGTGGAGTTGAGCATTAGCCGTGCTGATAGAAGGCAGGGAAATTTAAAACCTGTTCTTCACTCAACTATTTGAAAAACCTTCTGGCGCGACACAGAGAAACCAACTTTCCTTGCAGTAGATGTAGCTATTGATTCAATGTAGTTGTTTCACCTCAGGTCAGTGGAAAACGAAACCAAAAAGGCACAGCGAGGCCCTTTCGTGGAGTTGAGCATTAGCCGTGCTGATAGAAGGCAGGGAAATTTAAAACCTGTTCTTCACTCAACTATTTGAAAAAACCTTCTGGCGCGACACAGAGAAACCGACTTTCCTTGCAGATGTAGCTATTGATCCAATGGCGCGTTGTTTCACCTCAGGTCAGTGGAAAAACGTGAAACCAAAAAAAGGCACAGCGAGGCCCTTTCGTGGAGTTGAGCATTAGCCGTGCTGATAGAAGGCAGGAAATTTAAAACCTGTTCTTCACTCAACTATTTGAAAAAAACCTTCTGGCGCGACACAGAGAACCAACTTTCCTTGCAGTAGATGTAGCTATTGATTCAAAGTAGTTGTTTCACCTCAGGTCAGTGGAAAGCGTGAAACCAAAAAGGCACAGCGAGGCCCTTTCGTGGAGTTGAGCATTAGCCGTACTGATAGAAGACAGGGAAATTTAAAACCTGTTCTTCACTCAACTATTTGAAAAAACCTTCTGGCGCGACACAGAGAAACCAACTTTCCTTGCAGTAGATGTAGCTATTGATTCAATGTAGTTGTTTCACCTCAGGTCAGTGGAAAACGTGAAACCAAAAAGGCACAGCGAGGCCCTTTCGTGGAGTTGGAGCATTAGCCGTGCTGATAGAAGGCAGGGAAATTTAAAACCTGTTCTTCACTCAACTATTTGAAAAAACCTTCTGGCGCGACACAGAGAAACCAACTTTCCTTGCAGTAGATGTAGCTATTGATTCAATGTAGTTGTTTCACCTCAGGTCAGTGGAAAACGTGAAACCAAAAAAGGCACAGCGAGGCCCTTTCGTGGAGTTGAGCATTAGCCGTGCTGATAGAAGGCAGGGAAATTTAAAACCTGTTCTTCACTCAACTATTTGAAAAAAAACTTCTGGCGCGACACAGAGAAACCGACTTTCCTTGCAGTAGATGTAGCTATTGATTCAATGTAGTTGTTTCACCTCAGGTCAGTGGAAAACGTGAAACCAAAAAGGCACAGCGAGGCCCTTTCGTGGAGTTGAGCATTAGCCGTGCTGATAGAAGGCAGGGAAATTTAAAACCTGTTCTTCCTCAACTATTTGAAAAAACCTTCAGGCGCGACACAGAGAAACCAACTTTCCTTGCAGTAGATGTAGCTATTGATTCAATGTAGTTGTTTCACCTCAGGTCAGTGGAAAACGTGAAACCAAAAAGGCACAGCGAGGCCCTTTCGTGGAGTTGAGCATTAGCCGTGCTGATAGAAGGCAGGGAAATTTAAAACCTGTTCTTCACTCAACTATTTGAAAAAACCTTCCGGCGCGACACGGAGAAACCAACTTTCCTTGCAGTAGATGTAGCTATTGATTCAATGTAGTTGTTTCACCTCAGGTCAGTGGAAAACGTGAAACCAAAAAGGCACCAAAAAGCGAGGCCCTTTCGTGGATTTGAGCATTAGCCGTGCTGATAGAAGGCAGGGAAATTTAAAACCTGTTCTTCACTCAACTATTTGAAAAAACCTTCTGGCGCGACACAGAGAACCAACTTTCCTTGCAGTAGATGTAGCTATTGATTCAATGTAGTTGTTTCACCTCAGGTCAGTGGAAAACGTGAAACCAAAAAGGCACAGCGAGGCCCTTTCGTGGAGTTGAGCATTAGCCGTACTGATAGAAGGCAGGGAAATTTAAAAACTGTTCTTCACTCAACTATTTGAAAAAACCTTCTGGCGCGACACAGAGAAACCAACTTTCCTTGCAGTAGATGTAGCTATTGATTCAATGTAGTTGTTTCACCTCAGGTCAGTGGAAAACGTAAACCAAAAAGGGGAAATTTACAGTTCTTCCTCAACTATTTGAGGCCCTTTCGTGGAGTTGAGCATTAGCCGTGCTGATAGAAAAGGCAGGGAAATTTAAAACCTGTTCTTCACTCAACTATTTGAAAAAACCTTCTGGCACGACACAGAGAAACCAACTTTCCTTGCAGTAGATGTAGCTATTGATTCAATGTAGTTCTTTCTTCTCAGGTCAGTGGAAAACGTGAAACCAAAAAGGCACAGCGAGGCCCTTTCGTGGAGTTGAGCATTAGCCGTGCTGATAGAAGGCAGGGAAATTTAAAACCTGTTCTTCACTCAACTATTTGAAAAAAACCTTCCGGCGCGACACGGAGAAACCAACTTTCCATGCAGTAGATATAGCTATTGATTCAATGTAGTTGTTTCACCTCAGGTCAGTGAAAAACGTGAAACCAAAAAGGCACAGCGAAGCACTTTCGTGGAGTTGAGCATTAGCCGTGCTGATAGAAGGCAGGGAAATTTAAAACCTGTTCTTCACTCAACTATTTGAAAAAACCTTCTGGCGCGACACAGAGAAAACCAACTTTCCTTGCAGTAGATGTAGCTATTGATCCAATGTAGTTGTTTCACCTCAGGTCAGTGGAAAACGTGAAACCAAAAAGGCACAAAGAGGCCCTTTCGTGGAGTTGAGCATTAGCCGTGCTGATAGAAGGCAGGGAAATTTAAAACCTGTTCTTCCTCAACTATTTGAAAAAAACCTTCTGGCGCGACACAGAGAAACCAACTTTCCTTGCAGTAGATGTAGCTATTGATTCAATGTAGTTGTTTCACCAGGTCAGTGGAAAACGTGAAACCAAAAAGGCACAGCGAGGCCCTTTCGTGGAGTTGAGCATTAGCCGTGCTGATAGAAGGCAGGGAAATTTAAAACCTGTTCTTCACTCAACTATTTGAAAAAAACCTTCTGGCGCGACACAGAGAAACCGACTTTCCGACACAGAAAACCGACTTGCAGTAGATGTAGCTATTGATTCAATGTAGTTGTTTCACCTCAGGTCAGTGGAAAACGTGAAACCAAAAGGCACAGCGAGGCCCTTTCGTGGAGTTGAGCATTAGCCGTGCTGATAGAAGGCAGGGAAATTTAAAACCTGTTCTTCACTCAACTATTTGAAAAACCTTCTGGCGCGACACAGAGAAACCAACTTTCCTTGCAGTAGATGTAGCTATTGATTCAATGTAGTTGTTTCACCTCAGGTCAGTGGAAAACGTGAAACCAAAAAGGCACAGCGAGGCCCTTTCGTGGAGTTGAGCATTACCCGTGCTGATAGAAGGCAGGGAAATTTAAAACCTGTTCTTCACTCAACTATTTGAAAAAACCTTCTGGCGCGACACAGAGAAACCAACTTTCCTTGCAGTAGATGTAGCTATTAATTCAATGTAGTTGTTTCACCTCAGGTCAGTGGAAAACGTGAAACCAAAAAGGCACAGCGAGGCCCTTTCGTGGAGTTGAGCATTAGCCGTGCTGATAGAAGGCAGGGAAATTTAAAACCTGTTCTTCACTCAACTATTTGAAAAAAAACCTTCTGGCGCGACACAGAGAAACCAACTTTCCTTGCAGTAGATGTGGCTATTGATTCAATGTAGTTGTTTCACCTCAGGTCAGTGGAAAACGTGAAACCAAAAAGGCACAGCGAGGCCCTTTCGTGGAGTTGAGCATTAGCCGTGCTGATAGAAGGCAGAGAAATTTAAAACCTGTTCTTCACTCAACTATTTGTTCCAGTGTCTTCCGTACATTATTATTAACCAGAATTACGAGCATTATACGCTTTTTATGACAGTTACAATTTTATTATAATCGTAATATATATTTTTATTATAATTCTAGGTCCGATCGGCAATGATGGAATCTAACTAGTTTGGTTTTTGAAGCATTGAATTTTTCTTCATTGAAATGTTATTGCCATACCAGAGACACCAGCTGACAATCTCCGGTCAGCGAAAAAAAAAAAAACATAAATCAAATTAATAAACCCAGAGCACATGCTTTTGCGACTCATCTACAACGTGATAGGGGCAATGGTTGTAATGGTTAGCAGTAATGGTCGCTAGAACTATTACGACTGAGTAGTGAGTTAGATCCTCACTGGGTGCCCCATACTTTCGGCCTTATGCCACATCTGAGCTACGCTCGGAAAATCACTACAGGGTGATAGAAAAGTATCTCCCTATTTTATGGACTCTCCCGTCTTGCAAAAAATATAATTAAACGGGAGAGCCCATCATTCATAAAATAGGTAGTTACTTTTCAATCTGTCATGGGTCCTTGCCTATAACTACAGAATGAACTCTTATAACACTATGTATACTACGCCTCTCAAGAGAGAGGGTCGAATTAAGCCGAGCTTCCCGTCTTGACGGTCGAACTCTCTGCCTATGAGCAGAGAGGAACCCGGACGAGGTTCCGCCGAAGGGCAGAGTCTCGTTCGGGGAGAAATGACCTACCCGATCTCGTTTATACGGGTCATACGGGCATTTTTTGGCCGAGCCTACGGGCTCGGAAAACCCACGATAAACTCGGCCTTGTGCTACATGCAACCCTCGTGGGGGGTGGCTAGATACCGAATTAAGCCGAGCTTCTCGGCTTGACGGTCGAACTCTCTGCCTCTGAGCAGAGAGGAACCCGGACGAGGCTCCGCTGAAGAGCAGAGTCTCGTTCGGGAAGGTTGACCAACCCGATCCCGTTTATTCGGGTTCTACGGGCATTTTTTGGCCGAGCCTACGGGCTCGGGAAACCCACGTTAAACTCGACCTTGTGCCACATGCAACCCTCGTGGGGGCGTGGCTAGATACCGAATCAAGTCAAGCCGATAGTAGTTCACTCCAAACCAGACTGACAGTCATACTAACACCTTCCACATCTTGTATTATTATTTCGTGTAATATACCTTCGTTATTTCTACTCTTGTGTTCGTGTTGTTCTTCCTTGGTCCTAACCTTGGACCATAACACAATCACTGTATTTGGTCAGATGTCTCTTCTTTTGTTACGTTCACGTCGTTTAGAAGATGAATTATCTTTCAGATTTAATAACTAAGCCTAACTCTACCCCTGGGCAGGTAGGTTGTTGAGGGGAACTCAAAAGAAAAGAAAAGAGAATACGTGCTTTTGTTAACCATTATTCAATTTACTATTAAGAACGCAAGTGTATTAGGCTTACGGCCATATCACGTTGAAACGACGGTTCTCGTTCGATCACCGAAGCAACGACGAGCCTGGTAAGTACCTAATGGATAACCACTTGAGAATACCAGGTCTTGTAAGCTGCGATGTGTGGGTGGTGTCATGGATAACGGCTCGAAACAAGACCCGAGTTCCATTCCCAGTCGGGTTCTTTATATTACCCCACATTTGGTAAAGGCATGAATCCAACTCTTCTCCATGCAGCTATGGATTCATTAGTATAAGTTGTATCAATAAATCGTTATTATTTCTAAGAAATTCTTACAATCTAAAAATATTTTCTGGCTTTAATTAACCTAATAACCCTTAAAAATATGTTTTGCAATATTTTCTGGCTTTAATTAACCTAATAACCCTTTAAAAATATGTTTTGCACATATCTCTGCGTAGTAGTAGTCGTTGTACAGTTCTCTGTGTCCTGAATAGCATCCGGGTTTCCTAGGTAGAGCTGTTCCCTATGTTCGCCAGTTGTTCTCTATTTATACTTGTCTCTCTAATTTGCATACGAGGCTACGAAAACAAACAAACAAGTGAAATGATATACCGAAAAGTAGATATAAGTAGACATGAGATCATTATATTGAAAATGATATTTAATAAAGATAGGTCCATTCGCGTGTTCTGGTGGTGTAACGGATATCGTTGATGAAACTGGAATCGGCGAGCCTGATTCAAATTCCGTTCGCGTCTGTTGCGTTCACTTTCACATAAATGCCTTTAGGAAAGTGGCTGAATGTGTCTATGAATTGAATTGCGGAGCGTACTGGGTTATGTAGCTTTGGATGGCAACCAGGTTAGGAGCAGGACAGCACGGGATTCGAAACCAGAAACCTCCTGAAGAGGAATGCTCTTGACCCACCTAAACAGTTGCGTTATAGTGATTTTCCAAGCGTAGCTTTGATGTGACCCACAACCTAAAGTATGGAGCACCCAGTGAGGATCGAACTCACTTGTCAGTCGTAATTATTCTAGCGAGACAAGCTGGCTAACCATTACATCGCCTAGAGGTGCCCAAATTGCGATATATGAGGTGTACCTACGACGCTAATGGGTTACGGGAGTCGGTAGGTCGGTCAGACTCTTTATCAGTTTCTCAGATTACCATAAAACATTTTTATACTTCAATGACAACTATTCTAATGATCTCTTCCGACTCATTATTAATGTTTCTGTTCCTAATTCTTCCACTCTCTCTCTCTCTCTGTATATATATATATATATATATATATATATATATATATATATATATATATATATATATATATATATATAGTACATAGTTAATTGATCCGTTGGTACAATGGTGGTTGACGAAAAAAAAGTTAAGGGACAGTTTGAAATAATCTATTCCGATGTATGTTAAGGTAACTTTTTTTTTTTTTCTGTAATATATATGTATATATGTATATATGTATATATGTATGTATATATATGTATATATATATATATGTATATATGTATATATGTATATATATATGTATATATATATATATATATATATGTATATATGTATGTATATATGTATATATATATATATATATATATATATATGTATATGTATGTATATATATATGTATATATATATATATATATATATATATATATATATATGTATATATATATATATATATATATATATATATATATATATATATATATATATATATATATATATATGTATATATATATATATATATATATATATATATATATATGTATATATATATATATATATATATATATATATATATATATATATATATATATATATATATATATGTATATATATATATATATATATATATATATATATATATATATATATATATATATATATATATATATATATATATATATATATATATATATATATATATATATATATATATGTATATATATATATATGTATATGTATATAATATTAATAAACCCAGAGCACATACAGATACATGCTCTTTCGACTAAAATATAAAGTAAAATATTATGAACATAAATTTATTATATTTAAAATATAATAAAAATAAAGAATGTCTTAAATAATTGTCGGACTTTGTCCATTTCATAATTTATGACGTCATTTGTTTAGCAAAACAAATGAGCATGGATGAATTTATGTAAACATTAATATATTATGTTTAATGTACCTAGGTATAACATCAGTGGTAAGTTTAAAGTGATTTTAAAGAATCTGATATTTTTTTAGAGAAGCCGATAATCACTGATTTAAATCCCTTTAGGAAGGCGGAAGGGAAAGGATTATCCACAACTTTTTAAAGATTAAGGAATTTAGCTTTCAGTTTAAAATATCAAATGATAAAGACGACTTCAACATAGAATTTATATGCTTGGTGTCTCTAGATTTTTTCAATTGGTGTCATTGCATGCAAGGGAGTAAAGCCACTAAGACACAAGGGGTTACTGAGTATGGAAGAATTAGGAACAGAAACATTAATAATGAGTGGGAAGAGTAATCAGGAGTACAATAGATAGCAATTGACATTTCATTTAAATTTTTGAAAATTAAAGTTGTCTGGAAAGCATGGAGCTCGAAGGGAATTCCACAAGCGAGAAGTGCGAGAAAAGAAACTGTTACACTATTTATATTATTCGGATTATTGTCCTCATCTTTGTCGCTATATTTATTATAACGTTTCGGCCGTTGTACGATTCGGCCTTCTTCAGGTGGTTGGACTGTCGAACTGAACCCTTTATTTCGCTCACTGGGGTAGACTGTTCTAGTTCCACGTCTAATGGACGTCAGTTATCTCCTGTTAATTCCCCTCTCCAAGTTCTCCACCGCCTTAAACAAGTATTGAACTCACACTCTTTGGGTCCTGTCACTGGATCTAACTAACGCCTTTATCCACTGTGCCATGTATTTGTTGTAATAAATATGGCGACAAAGATGAGGACAATAGTCCGAATAATGTAAATAGTGTACATAATACCTCATCTCAGAAATATAGACTGATAATGAAGAAACTGTTAGCACAGAATTTATAGTTACATCTAGGAAACTCAACTGTAAATTGATGAGATCTCAATGTTAGTCTAGTATTGCGCTTAAATTCAAAAGTCTAGATACCATAGTGAAGACCTCACCCGAACAGTTGCCATGGAAGTATTTATAGAAAAGTCACAGGGAAGCAACTTTACGGTGGTGGGAAAGTGACTGAAGCCGAGATGCCAGGTCAGGACCAATAATATTGCTGATTCTTCTTTGGATTTTATCTAGAATTTCTAAATATATAACAGGAGCACCTTTCCCTTACAATCTCACTCAATAACCATCATATAGAAGAGGCACAGAGAAGCTACGTTACGGCGGTAGGAAAGTGACTGAAGCCGAGATGCCAGGTCAGGACCAATAATATTACTGATTCTTCTTTGGATTTTATCAAGAATCTCTAAATATATAACAGGAACACCGTTCCCTTAAAATCTCACTCAATAACTATCATATTAAAGAGGCACAGAGTAGCTACGTTACGGCGGTAGGAAAGTGACTGGAGCCGAGTTACCAGATCAGGACCAATAATATTGCTGATTCTTGTTTGGATTTTATCAAGAATCTCTAAATATATAACAGGAGCACCTTTCCCTTAAAATCTCACTCAATAACCATCATATAGAAGAGGCACAGAAAAGCTACTTTACGTTGGATTTTATCAAGGAGCTCTAGATATATCGCAGGATACCAAGTCGAGAGATGCAATTGAGAAGGTCGTTAATGAATTTTTTTTAAAAAAGGTAGGATAGAGCACCGAGGGAAATCTGCATTAATACAAAAGGATCTAAAAGAGTGGCCGTTCAGGATAACTTTCATTTCGCGATTTGATAAGAAAGATTGAACCACTTTTAAAAATTTGTCCGGAGACAGCGTAAGTTTTCAACTTATGAAAAAGACCTGTATGCTAAACCCTGTCGAAAGCTTTCGAGATGCCCAAACAGCTCACCCTTCACCATTCTTATATAGAACTTGATAGACTATTTCCGCTATTATTGTTAATACATTTTTTTAATCATTTCACACCAAACAAGACGATAATTCCACTCGCACACGGGGAGTGAAAGCGAGAGAAAAGACTGAGAATAGAGATGATTGAGGAAAGGATAAAAGATGAACTGACTTCAAGAAGATAGAAGATGGCGATTGACGCTACATTTAAATTTTTGAAGACTGAAGTTGTCAGGGAAGGAAGAAATCGGAAGGAAGTTCCACAGGTGGGAAGAAATGCAAGAAAAGAAACTGCGGACATCTACAGTTGATCTAGATAAACCGAAGCCATATTGCTTGTCTAAAAAGGTCCTGCGATCTGAGATGCTTAACCAATTCAGCATTGATTATGGCCTCTAGTAATTTCCCAAAGAGAGATAGAAAGCTAATAGGCTGATAGTTGAAAGGGTCAGACTGTTCACCTGAGTTCTTAAAAACTGGAACAACAGATGAAGACTTCCAGCAGCAAGAGAGCAAGGGGCATTCATTATACAGTTTAGAGAGAACATGAGCCAGTTCAGGAGCACTCTTCTTAAGGACTATTACAGTGATACCATCGGGTTCACATGCTTTGTGGAAATCCAGATAAGATGATAGCAGTTACCAACCCTAAGATCACTATTAAACATCATGGTTGATTAGGTAAAAAGAGATAAAATGTTAAGGAAACTTTACACGGTAATGGATTAATTTCGTTATTATTATTTTATTTCCTTCGATTTCTGTTGTATGCACATTTCCTTCCGGGTCCTAACAAGAGACCTAAGGTCAGAAATGGCTTCATTACATATTATCACAGATCATTTTTTGTAAAAAAGCACAAACCTGAGATCACACATAGTTTACATAGATAAAGCTCCTCGTAACTTATGGGTAACTTTTTTGTATTTCTTTAAAACGTGAGCTACAAGTGACTTCAATGAGTCTATCGGAACCTTTTCCAAATACAACTGGAATTATTGATGTCATCATATGCCAGGTTTTTAAGATTTACACTTCAAGATCCTTGTATTTTGATAGTTTCTTTTTTTTTCTTTTTTTTTTTTTTTGAGATCTTCAAAGATACATTACAATTGTGCAACCTGAGATGATGATGGTATTATTATTATTTTTATTTTCTTTGATTTCTGGCGTTTACACATTTCTTTCCGGGTCCTGCCCAGGGACCTAGAGTTAGAAATGGCGTCATGACACTTTCCACTGTCAAAAAAAAATAATAATAATTACATAGATAAAGCCCTTCGTAAAGTGTGGGCTGTACTTGTCAGAACAATTTTTTGTATCTCCTTGAGGCATGGACTTCCAGGAATCTCTTCAATTAGTCTACTGCAATCTTTTCCAACCAGTCCTAGGGCTCCAACTACAACAGGGATTGTTGATGTTCCCATATGCCACATTTTCGAGATTTCTATTTCAAGGTCCTTGTATTTTGACAACTTTTTGAATATCTTCAAAGATACATTGCAGTCAGCATGGACTGCCATATCAATAAGGAGGCACCGTTTTTGTTTGTGGTCTTTAATAACAATATCCGGGCGGTTGGCCTTGATTGTTCCTTGTTATTTATGTTGTATACACGTTTCCTTCCTGGTTTAAACCAGATGCCGAAGATCATAAATAGCTTCACTGATAATCTTTTTAAAAAAAAGATCATCTTTTTAAAAAAGATAATCTTTTTTTAAAAAAAAAGATCACACACATTGTACATGGACTTTGTAATGTGTGAGCTGTACTTGTGAGTACAATTTTTTGCATTTCTTTCAGGTATTGCCTACCAGGAATCCCTTCAATGAGTCAGTCGGAACTTTTCGAATCAACCCGAGAACTACAACTGAACATAGTGATGTCATCATGCGGCACATTTTTAGAATTCCACTTCAAGATCCTTGTATTTTAAGAGTTTTTCGAATATCTTCAAAGATACATTACAATTGACTGCCATGTCAATAAGAAAGCACATTCTATTTTTGTGGTCTTTGAACACGATGTTTGGACGATTAGTTTTGATTGGTATGTCTGTGTGCCTTGTAAACTCCTATGAAATTCTTACAGGTCCTATCTCCTTAACCGAGTCATAGAAATTTATTGCAGTTTCCTATCCATTGCAGATTTTAGTCTGGGAGTTGCGTCTAAGTAGGTTCTATGCCTGTGCAATCTCGCTCTTAGCCATTGGTGGGTTCCGAATTAA
This sequence comes from Acanthosepion pharaonis, assembly GCA_903632075.3. NCBI lineage: Eukaryota > Metazoa > Mollusca > Cephalopoda > Sepiida > Sepiidae > Acanthosepion > Acanthosepion pharaonis. The sequence continues at coordinate 2,656,060 of CAHIKZ030003380.1, read as the reverse complement.
TCTACGGAAAAGGAAATGGTTATACTTAGGCTGCAAATATCGGAACCTTTTCCAATCAATCCGCGACGCTAACTACAACTTGAATTATCGATGTCCTCATGTGCCACAATTTTTAGATTTCCACTTTAAGACCCTTGTATTTTGATAGTTTTTTGAAGATCTTCAAAGATTCATTATAATCTGCAGGAATCGCCATGTCAATATGAAACCATATTCTGTTTTTGCAGTCTTTGAACACGATGTCTGGAGGATTAGCTTTGATTGTTCTGTTTGTGTGTATTATAAAATCCCATAAAATTGTTGCAGGTCCTATCTCTTTAACCGCGTCAGGGTGATGTTCATACCAGTTTCTTGAAGTTCCCTCCTCGTAAACGTTGTTAATTTTCCAGTGCAGATATTGGCCCTCCCTATCATACTGAGTTTTATATTCAGTGGGTGCAACCTGATACAAGATGCTCAAGTGTTCCTGGATATCTATCACAGAATCTGCATTTCGAGTTAACCCAATTTTTCAGTATGTGTGCTTGCTAATTTCTTGTTAGTAAATATTATTATTTTATATTTTTTTTCTCACACTTTTAGTTTTTCTCCACTTTCTTTTCTGCTCCCCGCCTCTCTCTCTCTCTCTCTCTCTCTCTTTCTCTTTCTCTTTCTCCCTCTCTTTCTCTCTCTCTCGTATTTATTATTTCCTATTCTCTTTCAATTTTTGATCTTAATCCCGCCGCCTTGCTTTTCTCTTTCTTTATCAGTATTTATTTCCTTCTTTCTTAATCCTAATCAGAACAAACAATAAACTATGATGTGCATATAAAGTGGGGAATCAATTCTATATTACAATCAATATATAAACTGATCACTCACTTTGTGGCCATAGTAGTATCTACACATTTACATTCCAGAGAATGTAAATAAATCTAGAAGACATGCCAGTGATTGATTCATGCATTTTTACGGTTTATCATCCCTTTGCAGGTTATTTAAAGTCAGAACATATTTTTAGATTTGAACTTTGTTGGGAAAATAATGGTTTAGGGATACAAGTTTTACTAATTAACCCATAGCTGAGGGGTAGAAGAGATGGATTTAAATTTTTCCCAATGGTATTTTGGGTAGGCGAATATAACGAACCCAATGGGAATTGGAAATCGGTTGTCTGATTAACACTTTCAAGCCATTATCAATTACACCACCCGAACATCCAAGCTTACATCGTATTATATTCTGAAGCTGTCACTCATCTAGGTACTGAACAAGCTCGACTTTGCTTAACTTTGGTGATTGTAGGAAAACTGACGTCGCCGTAATACTTTCTATATTAATTACATAGACAGAATATTAAACAGTGAAAATGTAAAATCCAAATTTAGTTATTGTGTTAGGTTACAGATTTATTGATCCACCTTTGTAAATTTTGTTAAGATTTCTATTCTTTTGGTATTATAGCAAAATAAAAATTCTCTACAAAATAAGAATGGCAGAACAGCGTATGCGAAGAATAGTGAGAGATCGACTAGGCACGATTTTGCTTAACTTCAGTGATTATACAAGAACCTGTGTTTCAACGTGATATGGCCGTAAACCATAGCATGTGCAAAATCCAAGCTGTCAGCTGCTGGTATTACCAAGTGGTCACCGATATAGGTACTGAACAGGCTTGACATTTGCTTAACTTCAGCGATCGTACGTTTAGCGTTCTTAAAATTCAATGAAAAACTAAATACACGTCTAGCAGTTGCAATGTTATTTGGCCGAAAAGAGCCCTGCCACCGGTATGGCTGATGCTAACCACCAGGAGAGCAACACTGTGCGCCTTCTTGGGCTCAAATTTTCCACTGACATGAAGTGGATCGACTGTATTGAATCAATTGCTACGCTTACTGCAAGGAAAGCTGGTCCACTGTGTCGTGCCAGACAATTTTTCTAGTCTGAATCCCTCTTGCACATTTATAAATCTACAATTTGTCCGTGCATTGAATAATGCTTCCATATCTGGTCAGCTGCTCCTGCTATTCATCCCCAGATTCTTGACAGAATTCAAAGTGTTTGTAATGTAATCAATGCTGACCTGGCATCTCGACTTCAGTCACTTTCTCACCGACGTGATATGGATTCTCTCTGTCTTTTCTACAAATATTTACATGGCAATTGTTCTGGTGAGCTTTCCTTCCTTAATGCCTCGATGGCATAAATTTAAACGTGCTACTAAATTGCCAACCAGATTTCACTGCTTTACTGTTGGAATAGGAATATGTAACCATAAGTTCTATTCTAATAGTTTATCTCACACTTCTCACCTGTGGAATTATCATTCAGTTTCTTACCAACTACAATCTTCAAAAATTTAAATGCAGCATTAATTGCAATCTTCTGTCCTCTTGAATACTGTTTTTTTTATTGTCCTTTCTCCTCACTAAAGTCTTCTCATTCTCTTTTACTCCCAGTAACCTCTTGCATTTTAGTGGCATTATTGCCTTGCTTGGCGTGAAATGACTAAAATATATATATGTATGGGTAAGCATATTATCAGTGCAGAAAGTGGAATTAGTGAACTGAGTTCAAATTCTGGTCTAGTTTGTTGTATTCACTTTGTACTATGCCCTTCGTAAAGACATGATTCCATCTTATCTACCTTCAGCCATCTGGTTTGACGATCCTACTATATACCTTTAGATTATTGACAAAATTCAAAGAAGGGTCTGCAATATTATAGATCCTGATCTGGCATCTTGATTTCAGTCACTTTTCACCGACGTTACATGGCTTCCCTCTGTCTTTTCTACAAATATTTTCATGACAATTGTTCTGATGAGCTTTCCTTCTTTAATGCTTTTCGACGGCATAAATTTAAGCGTGCTACTAGATTGCCAACTAGATCTTACTGTTGAACTAGCTAGATGTAATCGTAAGTTCTATTCTAATAGTTTCTTTTCTCGCACTTCTTGCTTGTGGAACACTCTTTAGGTTCCTTGCTTCCCTGTCGCCTACAATCTTTAAAAATTTAGATGCAACATCAGTCGCAATCTTCTGTCCTCCTGATTCCCGTTCTTTTACTGTCATTTCTCCTCACTAAAGTCTTCTCATTCTCTTTCACTCCCAGTAACCAGTTGCATTTTAGTCTGTCGTGAGGTCACCATTTTGGGGCACTTTAAGATAGAGTTTATTTATTATTATTATTTTTTAAGAATTTCAGTTAATACGAGTCGTTTAGTGTTGGGGCAACACAACGAATGGTCAGGCAACTGGATGATGTTTATTATTATTATTATTAAATATTACAGTATTAATAGTGGTGTGTGTATATATATATATATATATATATATATATATATATATATGGAATGATGGTATGTTATTCGTCCATGCATTGAATACTGTTGCCATATCTGGTCTGGTGCACCTGCAGTATATCTCAAGACAAAATTCAAAGAAGTGTCTGCAATGTAATCGATCCTGATCTGGCATCTCGACTTCAGTCACTTTCTCACCGACGTGACATGGATTCCCTCTGGCTGTTCTACAAATATTTTCATGGAAATTACTCTGATAAGCTTTTTTTCCCTGGTGCCTCGACTACCTGACTTTAAATGTAATGCTTGATTGGCAACTAGGTCTCACCGTTCTACTGTTGAATTAGCTAGATACAACCTCCATTTTCTTTTCTCGCACTACTCACCTGTAGAACTTCCTCTCGATTTCGTGCTTCCCTGTTAACTACAATCTTCAAAAATTTAAATGCAATGTCAATCGCCATCTCCTTTCTTCTTGAATCATGTTCCTTTTCCGTCCTTTCCTTATCCTTTTTTATATTCTCTCCCTTTCACTTCCTGTAACCCTCGTGCGTTCTAGTGGCATTGTCGCCTTCCTTAGGGTGGAACGATTAAAAAATAAGATGGTCTATTCTGCGTCAGCCTCCATATTGAACTGACCTTGCCTGTTTGTCTATTTTTCGATCGCTGCAAAACGCTTTGATCGGGAAAACATTCACGAACGGAAAATAGACTGAAGATTTTGCCGGAAGCATTTTCACATCAAGATCTGCGGAATTTTACCCAAAAGCTATCAAAGAGCTGTCTGATGATTGGCAATAAGCCATTGCAAATAATGGTGAATCTTTAATGGAATAAAATGTAATTCTGATCAATTTTCTGAAGAATAAAGTTTATAAAGATGATAAATAAAAACGGAAAATATTTATGATAGAACCTAAGATATATATTTGGTAACAACTACAGTTTGTTTGGTTTATAACCACATCAGTTAAGGACTACCAACAGCAGTGACAACTAAAATGGATAGCACATTTAACTCAAAGAGAAAATAAGGGCATAATCAAGATGCTGACACTGCACACTACTTCAAACAAAAAGTTAGGAAGAAAACTCCTATCAATACTGGAAAGGGCGTTAACAGCTACAGGGCTTGAGAAACCTGTTTTCCTAAAAAAATATTTTAAGAGAAAGATTTTATAAATTTCAATCCAAAGCAGTAGTAGCTGCTCGGTCAATGAATGCTAAATGCTTCCTTTTAAAGAAAAGGTGTAGTTTCGCTCAACACCGCAAATTGCTACAAAACCAAAATATCAACCTGAAAACTCGTCGACTTCTTAAATAGCCTCGTCAGAATGAGACTTTCCTATGGAAGTCATGCGTGGCGCTAAAAAACGTTCAGAAATATATAAACTCTCAGCTGTATACAACCGCTTCCAAAATTAATGGTCAAAAAAGGCTTTGAACGAATAAAGCCTGTGCGACTTGGGAAAGATTATCCTTCTTTGAACATTGTCGACTGGTGTTACAGAATTATAAATAAAGAACTGTACCAAATAACAGAAACCACGTCAATTGAGGACTACCAACAACAGCAACAACTAAAATGGATAGCACATGTAAGATGTTAACATTTCATATTACATCAAATAGAAGGTTCGGGAAGAAACCCCATCAGTGCTGGGAAGAACGATACTGGACTTGAGAAACCTGTTTTCCTAAAAAAAAACTGTTTTAAGAGAAAGATTTTATAAATTTCAACCGAAAACGGTACTCGCAGCACGGTCAATGAATGCCAAATGTTCCCTTATAGGGAAACGGCTAATATTACTATTACCATTATCATATAAATGTGCGTGTATATACAGGATGCGATGGATGAATTGTCGTCCAAATTATGCAAAAATTAAAATAACACTGAAATTTCATTTTAATAGATATATTTACTAAAATTACACAAATATACCTTGAAATACTAAAGAGTAAATTTATTCAATAAAATCGCCATTTGCTTCAACCACGACCTCCAGACAATTTCAGGATCTCTTGCATCACTTCTGGACGGTCTCCTTCAAACCCAGAACACTAACATGAAAACCCGATTCATGTTCTTACATAGCCTCATCAGGTCGAGGCTTTTATATGGATGTCATGTATGACGCCAAATCCATTCTGAAAGATCTAATAACATAATAACAGAAACCACGTCACTTAAGGACTACCAACAGCAGCAACAACTAAAATGGATAGAACATGTAAGATGTTGATATTTCATATTACATCAAATAGAAAATTCGGGAAGGAACACCATCAGTACTGAAAAGAGCGATACTTGACTTGAGAAAACTGTTTTCCTAAAAAAATTGTTTTAATAGAAAGATTTTATAAACTTCAACCGAAAGAAAAGAAATTTGTAGAGAAAGAAACAGGAAATTCGGTTCTTCTTCCCCCCAGCTATGGGTTAATTAGTAAGATTTGTAACACTAAATCATTATTATCTCAAAAAAAAAAGACTTCTTGGAATCTACAAATATTTCCTGGCTTTAAATAACCTGCAATGGGTTGATAAACCGCAGAAAACGAACCAATCAATCAAACTAAACGAATAATATCCTGATAACCTCACCACATGAACAGTATTAACTATCTTCCATTGATGTCAGCATTTGGGGTCGATTGTGAATATTTCTCCTTGCTTTTTTGCTTTGAACATTGCCCTATGTTAATTCGCTCCAAATTTATTCTTAACTGTCGCATAGCTAGGATGATGTACACGTCATTACAGATAGTTATCATTCACAATTTGACTGAGTTTGAAATAAGACGTTGGATTAATATATTCCCCGCCCTACACAATTTGGACCGGCAATGAAAGAGAAAGAAAGGACTATAGAGCGAATTGAAAACCGAATCCTAAACAAGAAATACAAGATAAACCTCTACTCCTGTTCAAAAGACCGGGAAGGGGCGTGAACCTGACGATAGGCCAATGTATCTATTCCTGTTGTTGAGAAAAAAAAATAGTAAAAATTTCAGAGTTTAAGCGAAGACGTTAGAAATATAGAATTGAAGTTGAATTTGAAAGGAACCGGAAACCCAATCCTAAACAGAAAACAAAGGATAACACTCTATTCCAATTCAAAAGACTGGATAGGAGTGTGAACCGGGCGATAGGTCAGCCTGTGTACTCCGATTCTTGGGGAAAAAAAGAAAAAATTAAATAAATAGTAAACATTTCAGAGTTTCGGTGGAGACGTCAAAAGTATACAGTTGAAGTAGACTTTAACAGGAAACAAGTGATAAACCTCTACTCCTGTTCAAAGGACTGAAGAGGAGTGTGAACCGGACGATCGGCAAACCTATCTACTCCTATTGAGGTGTTGCCATAAATAGGAATAATATTCTTTCATTAATCCAGCTATATGTCAAGATGATACATTCATCATTACAAGTGATTAGTATAAACGGAAATTACTTATAGATGTTAAACTATATATATATATATATATATATATATATAGAGAGAGAGAGAGAGATGTTAAACTATATTGCAAAAGAAGAACTGATTCTCTATTTCACTGTCTGCATGTGGCATATGTAGATATAATGTATATGAGTATGTCTTGGTTGTGCATGAGTCATTTACATGTGCTTGCGCCATTTAATGTATGCACAAGCGCATACACACACACACGCACACACGCACACACACACACATATATATATATATATATATATATATATATATATATATATATAAAGATATTTTTATGTTTATACATTCTTTTTATAGATACAAATATTTAAGTAAATGGTCTGTTTATAATAAACAGTATTAAACAACATTTACCGGCCTGAATGTCCGAGAAATTTTCAGGCCGGTAAATGTTGTTTAATACTGTTTATTATAAACAGAGCATTTACTTAAATATTTGTGTCTATAAAAGAATGTATAAACATAAAAAATGTCTTAAAATAATTGTCGGACTTTGTCCATTTCATTATATATATATATATATATATATATATATATATATATATATATATATATATATATATATATATATATATATAAAAGGTGTTCCAATAACTTGGACCGATTTTAAATGTGAATTAAGTTTAAGCATCTAAGGATTTTCTTCTTCTTTCAGCTAATAATATTACCAGCTTAAGTCTGGCAATTTCAATCAACCATGGAAAGATTCACGATCAAACAACGTGTTAAAGTTATCGAAGCCTATTCCGAAAATGGACGTTCAAATTTATAAATATACGACCCAATGATTCTGCTAGAAAAAGAATGCAGATCAAACAGTGACCTTTTCAACAATCTTCCTTGGACTTTCATCAGCCCAAATGCGACAATTCTGTTTATTAACGAATCCACCAAGATGAAAATGAGTTTCATCACTAAAGAGAATGTTTTTGCGAAAAATCTTCATCGGCCTGTCTTTGCTCGTGAATCCAATTGACGAATATACGGCGTTCCAAATAGGTAGAGACAAAGATGTTTAAATTCCTATTGAGTTCGTTTATCAGTGTATGTAGAGGTTGTTCCAATAACTTGGTCCGATTTTAAATGTGAATTAAATTTAAGCGTCTAATGATTTTTTTCTTTTTCTTTTAGGTCTAACAACTTAAGTCTTTGGCAATTTCAACCATAGAAAGATTAACAATCAAATAAAATGTTAAAGTTATCGAGAAAAGAAAGAAATTCTGGTATTTTTACTTTTGTGTTGTTTGATTTTCGTTGGTCATTCATGTATCATTTATATAATTTGTGACCTTCCAAATTCAAGGAGAGTCTATGCGTCCATCCAAAGTTTCAAATAAATTTTAAATTAAAATGCTGTTCTTTATCTTATCATTCTGTCGGATTCCGATCCATATTTGATCTGTATTTGAGCACAATGGTTGTAATATAAATATAAATAAAACAAAAAAATTATAGGTGGACAGACACTCACTTGAGTCTGGACATGGGAGGTGATGAGAATGTAATTTAATTTGATTCATGGTTCCCGCTTATTCTCAGAGATCCTAATGCATTTTTTTTACATACGGTTTGGTCTTTCTTTTATTCTAACTTGAAAAAGCCAAAGAGAGCAAGGGTTTTCGGTAAAACGCGTCGTTAATAAATTTCCCACTTTGTCTCATCATCTTCACACATATATACATAATTTGAAATAAGTCACATATCCCTTTCCTACACAGTTTGGACAACCACTATTCTGGGCTGAGCAATAAAAACAGAAAAAAGAAAAAAATAAGTTTATAAATCCTAATCAAAAATATCAGATAATTATAAGAATTTATTGATTTTTTTTTGGGGGGGGTTGAAGGTTTTTAGGGCTATCATTGAATTAAAATATACATTCCTACATACGTACATACACAGTGTAAATGAACTTGAAATGAACATCTGTGTCATGAGAGCTAATTTTCTTTCCTATCAAACAATCCCTGTAAACAAGAAAAATGTCTAAACAGGAGATGTGCAGGCCCGTTGAAGCCGTTTTATGACACCTTCTCTATTTAAACTGAATATATTGTTTAATGTTACTGTTGTGGTAGGATCCGGGAGTGGGAGACGACCATATAAATATGGTTGGTACCGGAAGACGGGCAAGAATCAAGAGATTCAATCCAGAGACTCTGCCTGACTGCGACTAAGTCAACACATTCTCCAGGAACGATCTTCCCAGGAATATACAAAAGGCTATATGTAAATATTGTGTAGACTTTCTTGTTTCAATACATTTTGTTCTAAGTACATTTTGTGTTGTATTATTATTCGATGCATTAGTCAAGTTTCAACAGTTACCCGATTTTATCATCTCTTATGATATATTTAAGCAATGGTTAGTTAGAACTATACATAGTAGATAGGTTTCACCTATCACCCGGTTCACACACCTCCTCGGACTTTTGAGCAGTAATAGAGGTCTATCGATTGTTTCCTGTTTAGAGCTGAGTTTCCGGTTTCTTCTAAAGTATTTTCATTCTATTTCACTTCTAGTAGCCCTTTGCGTCTTAGTGGCATTATCGCCTTTCTTGAGGAGGATGATTAAAATAAAATAAAAAGTTTACTTGATGCTTCCCTCTACTTCTCTTGTCTTCACTATGTCTTGTGAGTGTTAAATTCTCCAAGGCCTCTTTCTTTATTGACAGAAAGAAACATTATAACTGGTTCCCCGTTTTTCATCGCGTCCTGGGCATGACGATAAACTACATCCGCGTCCAGGGTAAGACGATAAACTACATCCGCGTCCAGGGTAAGACGATAAACTACATCCGCGTCCAGGGTAAGACGATAAACTACATCCGCGTCCAGGGTAAGACGATAAACTACGTCCCCACAGCAGCGCCTCTGATCAGGAGCGTGGAATCTCCTCTTAATTGCTGGTGTCCCCAGGTCCACCCTGACCCTGAGTGGTAGCACCTGTTAGGGTCCCAGTTATGGGCAAATAGTTAACCCAGAAACTGAGGTAAAAAGTATTGTAGTGTAAAAATAGGTTTTAATACCAGAAATACTTTGTAAAAAATTATTACCAGAAATAAATTTTTGAAGAAAAAAATATTACTAGTAATATGTTTTTGAAAAAAATAATATTCCCAGCTATACGTTTTTGAAAAATAATATTACCAGCTATACGTTTTTGAAAAAAAATAATATTGTCAGCTATACGTTTTTGAAAAAATAATATTACCAGCTACACATTTTTGGGGAAAAAAAATCATCTCTTTTCTTTAACAGAAATAGATTTTTGACAAAACAAAAATATTACCAGAAAAAAAAAGTTGTCGGCTTTAAATGAACCATTGAGGTTGATATGCCGTAAAACAAAACAAACCAAACCAAACCTTTCTTCATCGCCTGTTATGATACATTTATGAATGAGACATTCACCATAATGGATAGGTTTTACTTGGCGCCCGGTTCACACACCTCCTCGGAGTTTTGAACAGTAGTAGAGGTCTATCCCTTGTTTCCTGTTTAGGATTGGGCTTCCTCTTTCTTCTAAAGTATTTTCATTCTATTTCACTTCCAGACGCTCCTTTGCGTCATAGTGGCATTATCGCCTTTCTTGGTGGGGAGATGGTGAAATGATTAAAATAATAAAAAAAAAAGTTTATTTGATGCTTCCCTCTACTTCTCTTGCATTCACTATGTCTCGTGAGTGTTAACTTCTCCAAGACCTCTTTCTTTATTAACAAAAAAAATGTAATTACAATTAGTTCCCCAAAACGGTACTTACTTATGACTTAATACGCGTGAGTAATATGTAAAGCCTTCTAATGTGGCGTGTATCCGCAGGTTAAATCTCACTGACTAACGTGACCTTTACTTCGATAAACGAGAACTACAAAGAAAGAGAAAAAAGAATTTTAAAAAAATATGTTAATCAAGAAAACAATGAACGCGAACGTCACATATGTTGCTTTTGCCAACACACGAACAACAAAGTGCAGAAAATAATGCATCTGCAAAAACTAAAAATAACGCCAACTCTGACAGCAGATGCAGCTGCAAATAGCGTTAACTTGGATAAATAGCTGTACCTTCAGCAATCGGCTGGCGAAACGTATAACGTAGTTTACCTGACCGGGTAAATTACTAAACCAACTTGAACGCCGCCCAGCAGAGCGTTGAGGTCTAACGGTTCGGTGCCACTATCTAATAATATCACGCAGTTTCTTGAGATATGTCAAAACGTGAAGTTTATTGGTATTTACCCGATACAAGGCCAAGTGGGTAAAAAAAAAAAAGAAGAAGAAAAGAACGCAGCTCTGAATTTTAGATTGTGGTAGGCCTGTTTTGAAAATTTGCATTCAATAACCTGGCCTTTAGCAGGACTCAAACGCTACCATGGACTGAACCCGTGAGCAACGACGAAGTTTTAGAGAAAATGATAACAAAAAGGACAGTTATACGTAGTCTCAGAAAGAGGCAGTTGCAGTTTCTAGAGCACATAATGAGGAAAGAAGGCTTAGAAAATTTGATACACACAGGGAATATTGAAGGCAAAAGAGACTGAGAAAATCAGTGCATAACGGACTCCTGTAAATGGTTGTCAGAAAAATGATTAGGAGAGATAGCAAAAAGAACTACAAAGAACAGGAAATTGTGGAGAGCCATGATCGCACACGTCCTGAAGGGACACGGTACGAAGAAGAAATGAGTGTACGTCCTGAAGGGATGCATTAAACTTGACTACAAAGAAATAAATGTCCAAATGGCGAGAGTTTGTTTCTACGAATTGACAATTTTCATTGTGCCAGGTGTCCACGAATACAGGATGCTTAACCTAGTTAAACCTGATGGTTGGATCATCGGCGACTAAACCGGTTTACCCCACTAGGGTTTGACGAAATAGAGGGGTAAAATCCATCCAAATGGCGAAAGTTTGCTATTGCAGTCAATGGGGAGAGACGATAAACGATCACGAATTGACCTTCAGGTTGAAGTTCATCGGATATGATTTGACCTGGAATCATTGCCCCACCAGTTCTAAGACGAGAAAGTTTACTGGCTTTCATATAATGTGTGGTCATTGGACCTGATGATGGTATGATGATGATGATAGGAAATTAACTATCTGGAAGTGCTTTATCAGACGACAGATAATCTGACACCCAAATCCAAAGGAGTATTGGCAACCCCACCAAACCAAAGTTTGAAAAGTTTATTTCCCTGGCACTCAATCCAGATGTTTCTGACGATGATGATGATGATGATGATGATGAAAATGATGATAAAATTAACTATCGATGGGCTTTATAGACGACAGATGAACCCAAATTTTATTGGATTAGTCAACCCCCACCACCACCGGTATTGAGAAACACATGAAAGTTTACTTCCTGGCTTTCCATCTATTGGACTGATGATGATGGTGATGGGAAAGAAATTAACTATTTGAGAAGCTCTATAGACGACAGATAATGAAAATGGAGCATTGTTAGTCAATGTGGGGAGAAACAGGCATGGTTACTCCTGGCTTTCAATCCAGATGTGGGTCAATGAAATGATCATGATGCCCGTGATGATGATGATGATAGGAAATTAACTATCTGAGAAGTGGACGACAGATAATCTGACACCCAAATCCAAAGGAGCAGGTTGAAGTTCAGGCATGAAAGTTCGATGTGTGGTCATTGATGATGATTTGATGATAGGAAATTAACTATCTGAGAAGAGACGACAGATAATCTGACACCCAAATCCAAAGTTCTCAACCCCACCACCACCGCGAGGCTAAACAAAGTATTGAGAAACAGGCATGAAAGTTTACTTCCCTGGCTTTCAATCCAGATGTGTGGTCATTGGACTGATGATGATGATGATGATGATGATGATGATAGGAAATTAACTATCTGAGAAGTGCTTTATCAGACGACAGATAATCTGACACCCAAATCCAAAGGAGCATTGGATTAGTCAACCCCACCACCACCGCAAAACAAAGCTTGAAACAAAGTCCAGATGTTGAGAATGATGATGATGATGAAAAATTAACCTGAAAGTGCTTTATCAGACGACAGATAATCCCAAACAAAGGATGATGCTAAACAAAGTGTGTATATCTGTTCGATGATTGGACTGATGATGATGATGATGATGATGATGATGATGATGATAGGAAATTAACTATCTGAGAAGTGCTTTATCAGACGACAGATAATCTGACACCCAAACCAAATTGGTAAAGATAGAAACAGGCAGAAAGTTTACCCCTGGCTTTCAATCCAGATGTGGTCTTATTGATGATGAGATTTTGAATGATGAGGAAATTAACTATCTTTTTAACAGACGACAGATAATCTGACACCCAAACTGAGCATTGGATTAGTCAACCCCACCACCACCGGGCTAGAAACAGGCATGAAAGTTTACTTCCTGGCTTTCAATCCAGATGTGGTCATTGACTGATGATGATTTGATGATGATAGAAATTAACTATCTGAATTCCAGTTAATCTGACACCCAAATCCAAAGGAGCATTGGATTAGTCAACCCCACCACCACCGCGAGGCTAAACAAAGTATTGAGAAACAGGCATGAAAGTTTACTTCCCTGGCTTTCAATCCAGATGTGTGGTCATTGGACTGATGATGATGATGATGATGATGATGATAGGAAATTAACTATCTGAGAAGTTTTATCGACAGATAATCTGACACCAAAATCCAGACATTGATTAGTCAACCCAACCACTAGCTAAACAAAGTATTGAGAAACAGTCTAACTGGTTGAGGCTGTCCCTATTTATATCTGTTCGTGAGTGGGAGTAGTAGGGACCTCTTGCCTCCATGATTGGTAAAGAAAAGTTACCCGTATTCCATATTTCTTTCCAAGACTGGATATTCAAAGATGAAAATGAATGCAACTGACTTGACAGTAATTTAGAACTCTTTTCATGGAATATTGTTACCCAAAGCTACCAAAGCCCATTATCATTTAACCTAATAGCCAAAGAAAAGGCGTATCCATATATTTCCCAAGGGATATTCAAATGAAAATATTTAAAAAATTTGAACTCCATGGCAATATATGTATTATCATTCAGGGATTTTAGATTGTCTAAAATTTGCCCCATATGTATAGGGATTTAAAATAAAAACTGCCTCCCTTTTTCCTAATCATCCCTTGATCTCTCATGTTGCCTACTTTGAGAATGACTTTTTTACACCATCACCGTTGCCATATTTAGGCATAAAATATCTTTAATTCATTTAACTGTTAACAAGGGAGATAACCCTGGTTGCCCTACGTTGAAGAATTTGAAGTCTAAATCGTTCAAATTGTCGTAAATGTAATTTATATTGATAAAAAAAACTAAAAATTCCTAGTAAGATTCAATACTGAAAACAACATTTTGCTTTTCTTATTTGTAACCACGTTGAACTGCATAAGTGCTATACAAATAGAACGGTATCATTTTAGATCAGATTACAGAGTTATCGCCCCTGTCATAGTCCATTTGATTCAACGTCATATTATGAAGTTAACATGACAATGTGGCTTTTACAGTGGCAAGTGGACTAAAATATTTATTCTGAAATCAATTACAAGCGAATCAGTTAAAACTCTCCGGCGTTAAGGTAATTATGTACATTGCCATTAATACAGGCATCCATCTTGAAACCAACAAATGATATTTATTTTTGTATAAATACAAAAGACGTGGCACAAGGCCAAAAGTGGGAATGGGGAAGGATGGTCATTATCTATATTATCTTAAATTTAGCTAGCCAAAATCACTGACCCAAACAAACTATACAATATTCCTTGTACCAAAATACCACATTCTTTACTTACCATTCTTACTGCAACCACCATAATACCTCAACAACCATAATACCTCAAGTCTCTATGAAGTCCTTAACTAGTCTCCATGTTTACAATTTTTCTGTGGTGGGGTGCGGAATAAAGTAAAAACTTTTAAAAATGATTACCCAATGAATATTTGCAATGTGAATAATACTATATGTACAAGAAACTAAACACAATTGTGCTATTAATAAACCCTAACCTCCGCATTCCTTAATCATAGCAGAAATATCAGTTAACAGAACGGATTTAATGCGGGACTTGGATAAATTAAAAACCAATCATTCGACCAATCACACACACAACTGCACATTCATTCAGACAACAACAATTACGAACAACAAACTCAAAACACCTAAAAGAGAACTTGTAGTGGATCTAAGAAGGATGCGTGAATATTTAAGATTGTGCTGCAAATAAAATATGCAATATCCACAAACATAAATTATAAAAAATGGCTAAATGGTAACGATATTCAATCATGACAAAAAATACATGTTTGAAAAATAAACAGATTAAATTTTATATACACAATTTACAATTTCTTTGTTTGTAGTGATGTGTGCAAAAGTATATTTTAGAGAAAAAGTTCTTTGCTGTTTCAGAAATGTCCAATGTCTAAAAAGTTGTCTGCCTTTGATTGAAAAGGTTGAATTTAACTTAGACAAAAGATTTTTCTATGAAAGATATTAAGTGAAAAAGTTTGTTGTATGAATTTTTCCAATCTCTCATAAAGAAAGTTTGTTTCTTTGGCGGCAATTTTGACACATAATTCCCGTGTGTATCTTCGCGTGTGTGAGTCTCAAAATGCGACGAAAATTCGTTTATAGTTTTTTTAACAACCAAATCGGCCCCAATGAGGCTTGGTAGCTTCTTACAAAATTTTCTGAGAAATACCTGGGCGAATATTGTATTTTTTATTTTTTAGCCAATAGGATTTCTTGAAACATTTAAATAAGGGATGAATTTGAGAAAGATATTTTTATGTCAGTTGAACCTATTTTTGCACAAATTTTGACTGTTTTGTTATGGAAATTTATCGATGCTTATTTTTATTTAACAACCAATGAAATTCAAGAAAATGTTTGAAAATTGAAATGAGGGTTACTAAAAACTGATATTTCTGGTCACCTAATGGTGGGGGGGAATCGTGAAATAGACAAATATTCATAACGAACTAGCAAGTGGGATTTATTAAACAATTATTTCAAATTTTCATTCAATAAAGAAGAGATAGAAATGCATTGCAAGTGTTTTTACTATAAAAATTGCAGCAACTTTAAGTAGAAGCTTATGAAGCTTTATTTGGATAATTCAGCTTTAGCGCTGAAAAACGTTTAGTTTATTGTGATGGATGGTTACAAGCGAGACGGAAGACAGGATGTGCTTATTTTATTACCACAGTGATGATGATGATGATGATGATGATGATGATGATGATGTCGTCAGCCATTATTTGAATACTGATTTTCAAAGCAAGTGAACCCTCTGGGATACACACACATATTCTATTTCCCAATTAAGCTTTACTTTTCTTTTTTTTTTTTTCTTCTTTCTTTCGTTTTTTTCTTTCTTTCCGTTTTCTTTTCTTTCTTTTCTTTCTTTCTTTCTTTCTTTATTTATTTATTTATTTATTTATTTATTTATTTATTTATTTTACGTAATCTTTTTTTTTACTTTAAGTCTGTTATTTCATTCTTTCTCTTCTTTCGAATAATCTTTCTTTCTTTTTTCTTTATTTTTGCGCAATATTTCATTTCTTTCTTTCTTTCTTTCTTTCTTTCTTTCCGTTCTATCTTTCCTTTCTTTCTTTTCTTCCATACGTATTTCAGACATATGTATTTCGAATAATTATCATTTAATATAATTTTTCCTTTCGATTAATTTTCATTCAAGCAATTTACAATTCGAATAAATGTTTTCGAATAATTATTTTCGAAGAATTTTCTCGATACGACGAATCTTAGTTCTGGGAAACAAAATAGTTTAATATTTTGAGCTCATTTTTATTTACAACAATATGTGCTAATTTTCTTAAAAAGGAGATTTAAAATTTGTTCAGTAAAAACCTTTCCAATACTAGAATAGATTTTCGGCAACTTGGATCTTCGTACCCGAAAAAAATGTCAAAACGAGGGTTTTTCTCATGATACCGTTATTATTTAATTACCTTCCCTCCTTGGTAATGTTTATTGTTTTAAAAATCGATATTAGAATTGAAATAAGACCTAAATATATTATGAAAGTGAATTCATACATTTTGTTCTTGAGAACTGATAACAAAAATAATGAACACTATGTAAAAATTTCAGATAGTGTGTAAAAGAACAATATGAATAAAGACAAAAGGAAAATTTATATAAGCCGACGCGTTTCGTCCTGTTTCGTTATCAAGGCACTTACCTTGATAAAGCCCCTCAGGCACGTCGGCTAAGATAAGTTTTCTTTTTGTCTTTATTCGACTTTATTTATTACATTGTTTATTTACGATAATAATTTTATATTAATAACATCGTAAATGTATTTCCCAAAACTATGTTTTATATTCAAAAGAATACAGTAGGTATTTTCCCACGTACCAGACAGAGTTGAAACTCAAATAAAAACCAGTATTTCAGTTGCTGATTTTCTTAGCTGTCAGAGTCTCCTTCACTTAAACAACACAATCTTCCTGAACTACCATCATTTTCCTACCATTTGGGGATCTGTCGTACGAAGCAATGCTTAGTTCACATCGTCAGATCAGTAATGTATGCACACATGCGCAAAAGTTTACTTGGGTAAAACCGCCATCTTGTTAAAAATCAGTATCTTTGCATTTCAATGTGTATTGTTATTACTGTTGTGAATATTTTGTTGTTGTTGTTGTTGTTGTTCACGCAATCGCAAAAGCTTATTTGGTTAAACCCGCCATCTTTGTTACATTTAGCATGTCTGGATATCATTGTCTATTGTTGTTGTTTTAGAACTGACGTTATAAAGGAAGTTGTGATGTTTTTCTCTTCAAATACTTTTTTTTTCTACAACAGGTGAAACCTATTCTTGCTTCTGGCTCCAATTGCGACCTCTACAACTTTCATATTTACGTCATTGGAATAAGTCACTTAATGTGAAATAAGCCACCCACAGTGGTCGCTGGAAGGTGTTATAGAAAAATTTAATTCTGGCTATTTACCTCCCCCAAACTCTCTCTCGCTCTCTCGTTTCTTTTTCATTCATTCATTCATTTATTCATTGATGTATTCTCTTTCTTTCGATGCTTCGGCGTGGAATAATGGTTAGCGAAGCCAGTATGGTTGACCACTTTATTAAGTAGTGAGTTCTATCTCCATTGGGTACCACATAAAAAATTCAACATTAAATAACTCAATAAGGGTTAACACGTCGTAAAATCAGCCAACCAACCATTGTAGGTGCCTTTGCATAGGGTAATGGTTAGTGAGGCTAGTCTGGTTGGCATTACAACTGAATAAAGAGGTCGATCTTCACCGGGTGCCCCATACAAAATTCAACATTAAATAATCAAACAAGTGTTGACATGTTGCAAAATCAACCAACGCTCGCCTCTCTCTCCCCCCTCTCCCCCCTCTCTCTCTCTCTCTCTCTTTCACTCTCTGTTATACTATATCATGATATAAGGGATTATGGTTCTCTACAGCGTCCTATCTTTTGTTGAAATTTTATTCCGTAATTATTTTTCCCCTCCCAATAGGAGTAGATAGGTTTGCATATCGTCAGGATTTAACTTCTCCCCGGTCTTTTGAACAGAAGTAGAGATTTATCTGTTGTCCCTATTTAGGAGTGGGTTTCCGGTTCCTTCTAAAGTCTACTTCAACTCTATACTCCTAACGTCTCCGCCTAAACTCTGAAATTTTATTGGATAGTGAAATCTTGACCTCTTCAAGTCGAGAATTAGCTGTCCATCTTTCCTATTATTTTTCTCTTTCTTACACTAATACAACTCCACACAGTAACCCCCTACCTTGAGTGGCTCTTGGGTTTTGTATTGGGTGAACATTAGTAAAAAAAATGAAAATATAAAAAAATATGTGTTACTTATGAACCCTTTTTGTTTCTTTTTTATACTTATTCCTCCGTCAATTGGTACAAACTAGTCAAGTAGGTTACACGCAGTGTTCTAATAATAAAATAAGGGTTAGTTATCTGCTCATTTGTAATAACGTTCTCTAAATTAGAATGTGCATGTTTTCGTTAACCCTGTCGACTACCCTGTGAGTTATAGGGACACTGCCTCACCAGGCTAAGTAAGTCCTTCGTCGTTGTTGTTATTGTTGTTAAACCTGTCGATTAACTAGTGCAGTATAGGGACACTACCTCACCGCGCTATGTTAGGAGTCCATCGTTGTTGTTTTTGTTGTTGATAACCCTGTTGACTACCTTGTGAAGTTTAGGCACACCACCTCACCACGCTAGTTTAGCTTTTCATCGATGTTGCTGTTGATAACCCTGTCGACTAACTTGTGAAGCATAGGGGCACCGCCTCACCACGCTAGGGTAGACCTTCATCGTTGTTATTGTTATTGTTAACCCTATCGTCTACCTTGTGAAGTATAGTGACAACGCCTCAACACGCTAGGTTAGCCCTTCATCGATGTTGTTGTTGATGACCCTGTCGTCTACCTTGTGAAGCATAAGGACACTGCCTCACCATGAGAGATGTTTCTGTTCTGCTTTCTGTACAAGTCGTTTTGTACGAAGTAAAATTGCCAGACCCACACCCGACCTATTTTTAATTCAGAGTTGTCCTTCTGCTAGACCAGTTGCCAAACAAGGCTAGAAAAATCAGTCTTCCCTGCTATTAACCCTATGAAGAATCTTAATTAGAGGCCGTGGATGTGCGGATGATATAATGGATGTCGGCTCGGAATGAGAAATCAGAGTTCGAATTCCAGCCCAGTTTGTTATATTCACTTATGCGCAAATACCCTTGAGAAAGGCATGAATCCAATTCTTCGAGCCTTGTGTTGACCAGCAGGGCAGAATAGGTTCTACAGCCTTGGGTGGCAACCAGTCTGCCGCAGAAAGAAACGGCAACCTACTGCGAGAGATATCTTCCGCCAAGTCAGTCATGAATCTAAAGTGACATGATCGCCCAAGAGTGTATCACGTATGGCACTTAACTGACTGGGTTAGAAACCATAGATTAACGATAGAAACAGAACCAGCAAGTATTAAACGGTCGTTTAACTTAACAGGGTTTAGTTAATCCAGGATAAGTAAAATGCTCCCAATCGCCTTCCTATCCACCAAGCTTGTGGTTAACATCATTAATAGTTTCTTAGGTAAGATTTAAACCGGTCAACCTAAATGATGTTAATTTTATTTCATACCATTCGTCTAATTCTACGTTGAATTATAAGAAGTGTCTAATTCTGGATCTTGGGCCACTTAGCAGCATTAGGGCTATCTGGTTTTCAGACAAATAATCTTAGGAACATGGAATTAACCATAAGAAATTACATCAATGTAATGTTGATTTTCATGGATAGGTAGATTGTCGGATGATTATGTCTAGAGCAGCGTTTCTCAACCGGGGTTCCCTGGAACCCTAAGGTTCGCAAAAGATCTCCAAGAGTTCCGCGAGAATTGCCTTGATTTACCTTAATCTTGTCAACATTACCAGTAAAGGATAAAAAATATTTTAAAAAAAACTGATGTAGTAATTATCTGTTTTCGTTCTGTTTATATTTATATTATAGGTATATGATATTAGTTACTTATGTTTATTTTTTATGTTTGAGTTTAGAATTTTTTTTGGGGGGGTGAATGAAAACTCCCTGATGAAGTATTATAAACGAACAGTATGGATTTTATTTAGCATTCAACTGACAAAGAAGTATTAATTTTTCCTTAAACCAGTTATTCAAAAACATTACCACGTGAATTACGATGAAAATAAAAGGAGAAAGATATGGTATATAATTTTGTTTTTGCGCTGGGGTTCCTTGAGACATGTCATTTAATTTAAGGGTTACGCAAGAAAAACACTGGTCTAGAGGTTGCAGACCCTTACTACTCTGATTTGAGTTCGACATACATTAGGTGCTCCTATGACTTTGTGTATGTCTAGGCCTATTGATCTCCACACTTGTAGTCGATAGCGATGGTCTGTTCGGATTTTTTGGGGCATATATGTATTTTTTACGGAAATATATCTTTGATTTCCGTGCATAATTAATAATGACTCAAATGCTTGTTTAGCTTTCAACGACGTTTTGTTTATTATTAAGATAGGGGACGCTGGTAAACAAAGACAAACATTCTGAGGCATACATTATAATTTATTATGCAGATACGATACTGTGGTGTACTAATTGTGTCTGTATGTTCGTTCATTCATAGTGAAGGTAGGTGAACCTCGCATTTTATTACTCCACGCGTGTTCCTTAAATAGACACTTTATCTTTCTTTTTTTTTTTTTGAATATATTCACCTCAACAAGGTGATAATCTCAATAAGACGGAATGGTAGATTTATAAATGTACCATATGAATTCTGACGAAAATAAATTGCCTGGAACGACAAAGTGAACCAACTTTCATTTCAGTAGACATCGTAATTGATTCAATATAATCACTCCGCTTAATATCAGTGGGAAACGTGAGTCACAGAAGACTCAATAAGTTGCTCTCCTGGAGGTTAGCATCAGCCATACCGATGGGAGGCAGAAAAGTTCTCCATGGCGATTAAATGAAGGTAGTTTTGTTTTATGGGTGTTAAAATTTACAATCCGTTTCTTGCTCCAGTTTGCAGCACTAAAACATTATTATCTCTAAAAAAAAAAAAAAAAAAAAAAAAAAAAAAAAAAAAGATTCTTACAATCTAAAAATATTTTCTGGCTTTAAATAACCAGTAAAGTAAAGGGTTGATAAGCCGTAAAAAACAAATCGATCAATCTGTGTTCGTGCTTGTTAAGTACATCTTTAAAACAAATACTCTTGGGAAAGTTATAGATCTACTTCTTCACCCTTCAGCTATGGGTTACATCTTTATAAAAAAAATACGTGTAAATTTTTAAAAGAATCATCGATATTGAAATTGCTGTACAAAAAAAATAAAATAAAATAAAATAAAATAAAAAACAGTCTCTCGCATTAATTAGTGCGGGACACGCTCTTTCGTATCAAAATACGAAACAATCCTGGATATTTCCGGGGGCGATTACCAACCGTAAGAAGACTTTTGAAAAGTATCCTACTTAACTACGTCCATTGTAAAAAAAAAAAAAAAAAAAAAATAGAATGTGAGATATTTAACGACTCCCTAACTTGAATCGTAGCAGCTAAACATAAACGAGACTATTGAACAGTTTAAAAGGCATACTTTATCTAAGAAATACTTTATACAACAAGAATAAGAAGGGAGAATTTCTAAAACGTATTCCTTTAGCAGTTAAAGTCATGACATCGGGGATGAAATCCAAATACATGCATCTGTTTGAAATGGATTGAAACCCTTATCTGATGCTTCTCATATTCTTCATCCAATGACTTCATAGACTCGTCCGTGTTCCTTTCTGTCCTAAGGCAGAGAGTTCGACAGCACAACTGAAACAGATCCCAGCTGGTATATTTAAGAACTCTCCCCACGAGGGTCGTATGTGGCACAAGGCCGAGATTATCGTGGGTTCTCCGAACCCGTAGGCTCAGCCAAAAATATTCCCTTCGAAACTGTATAAACGGGTTCAGGGTTAATCTACCTCCCCGAACGAGACTCTGCTCTTTGGCATAGCCTCGTCCGGGTTCCTCTCTGCCCGAATGCAGAGAGTTCGACAGCGCAGCTGAAACAGATCCTAGCCGGTTTCTGTAGTCCGTTCACTTACAGACACTTATAGGTAGTTACTACCTATAGTGCATTCACTCATGGGGGTGACAGGTTATTCCATTACATCACAAATAAATATTAAATTTACTGTAGTTACCGCTGTTATTTTCTGATAATATCGTGTATGGATATATTTTTATGCACAAAATAAAATTCAAAAGTTATTTTTAAAAAATACTAGGTGTAATGACAAAAGTATTCAGGTGTAGGCTTTAAGAAAGCTTTATTCTGCTGAGAATACAAGATTCGTGTATAGTGTCCTTTTATAGTCCCAGTAAACAGAAATAGCTCTCTCAAAGAGGAGAGTAACAAAACAAGGGGAAACCACTCTTGATTATTCATAACACTAAGGTGGCCCGATGAATTGTAAATATGTGAGAAATTCTGCAATTTAAGCTCCTATTGGCTAATTTTGTAACGACCAATCTCATTGGTCGAATTTGACTTTGTTTTTTTAGCAGGCATTTTTCAACGGCCCGTGCTCCTTTGAACTTAGTCGCCGCCAGATATTCAAACTAGAAGGTTGACTCATTTATTCCGTGCCCTTAACCCTTACGCGAGCCGGAATATCTTAACAAAAATGGTAATGCTTCAGGGCCTTTAGTGCCCAAGCCAAAATAATTAGGCAATGATTGTTCTTCAGCAACCAAAATGGTAATGCTCCTGAGACGACGTCATGTACCAGCATAATATTTCAAGGCTGTATAATTCAGTCATTTATTGACTGTCGTCAAATGTGTACGTTTACACTAAGAACTTCCTGCATGATCTCGACAATAGCCGGGTTTCAACATCAGCAACCGAAATGGTAATGCTCCAGCAACGACCAGCAAGTTCCAGCTTTGTAGTGACCAATTGAGTCCTACTGAAGTAAAAGACACTACCTATTCTTTGAAGAACTACCCTAACCTGTTCCCAGGGGCAAAAAAGGGCAAAGTCTTTTTTTGCAAGGATACAATAAAATTTGTTTTAAGTTTTAAGGTAGGCCTTGTTGAATGTTTGTCTTTCTTGTCTCTGCCAAGGGTTGAACTGTGTGAGAAGAAATTCTCACAAATAAGCTTTTCCATTTATTATTAGTAAATATAGTTTTTATTTAATAACAGACTGGATCTTATAGCCTTGGAAGGCAACGTGTATAGGAGAATGAAAAAAATCTGAATTCAAAAACAGGTTGGGCTCCGTCAGGTTATCTTGCCCAGGAATCACCACTGCTACTGAGGCTGCTGTACACGCGGTGTCCCTACGTCCCCAATGAGTTACGGGTTTCTTGAATCGTGAAATATAGTTCTTATGCGTGGATGAGTTATGGGCTTACGCTGTATAGTAAAATATTATCCATTCGATTAAACACAGAATCCATATCTTTATAATCCGACGTTTTAATTAAGTGCCGTCAAAAAAAGCGATACTTAATGTTTAAAATGCATTTTAAAGCATTTATTTTAGTTTTAATTTCAAGCTAATAGATTAAATTTAAAATTTCCAATAAGTAAAATACTTTGCCGTATTTCAAACCGAATTTAAATTGATTGGAATGATGTTTTAACCGCTAAAATTGGCCGTATTGACAAATCTGTCAACACAACATAATTCTCATTATTAAAAAAAATTTTCAAGAATAAAATATACTTTCCCCGAAACTATATTTGAGGAAGATTAACTCGTTTAAAGTTGAATTAATCTGTATTAAAAACAATTTTAATTATTCTTAATTTAAAATATTGCAGAAAAGCATTTTTTTAACACGGATGTGGGTGTTTTTATGTGGTGTTAACAGAATGATCGATAGCTTAAAGTTACATAAATGTACAAACTAATTGACGAATACAACGTGAACGCTTTTTTTATATAATTCTTTGAAAATAATAATCTTAAAAATTTTTTTAAAATATTCTATGTAAAGTAATATTTTATTGGATTTTAGATATTTTAGATTTTACGAAGGTGCTTATTGAGGAAAGTTTAGAAAATTAAAAATAAATATTAAATTTACTATAGTTAACTGCTCTTACTTTTTTGTAATATCGTTTATGGAATCGGCATATTTTTATACACACAAAAAAATTCAAAAGTTTTTTTTAAATACTAGGGTGGGCCGATGAAATATAGTACACTTTTCCATCTATGATTAATAAATACAGTTTTAATAACAATAAAATTTGACCACTACAAATTAATACAGACTTTAAAAGATTTAAAACTTTATAAATTATTCTAATTAAATTTTTTAAAAAATGAAAACAATTCTTGTAAAAATTTATTATTCAACGAAAAAAATGTTTTCTTAAGACAATAGTGTCCATTCTTATTCATAAAAACAATTAAAAGCTTTTCTAATTAAATAATGTCTTAGTTTTATTACATTTTTATTTTACGTTTCAGAGCAGATTTTCTGTAACTAAGGGTGCTGTTTGACAAAACAATGATGATTTAAATTCTCCAAGGGCTTAACCTTATAATTAATATAAATATGAAGCACTACAGAAAATAATTTAACAAAATTTTATAAAATTAAATAAGTGGGTGTGTAACAGATGTAAAAAAAAAAAAAAATTTTACCAAAGATTTTCTTAAACAGAAACGTTTCTAAAATAATTTCATTCATTTGTGAATAACTCTTGAAAGTTTCACTAAAATCTGATAATTATCTGATTGCAAAAAAATTCCAAATCAATGTGGTTTTCATCGCAAAAAAAAGCTAAAATTTCCAATATTAATTTGTGGCCATTCCTGATGCAAGAAAAAAAAAATTTAACCAAAATTTTGAGGCTTCTAAAAAGGATTAAAAAATATAATTTAGTAATAAAAAACCTTTGGTCCTTCGCCTTAAATAATAACATAAAGGTTTTGACGATAAAACTTTGTTTTTATTAAGTTTAGGCGTATTTAATCGTGGATTCTCATTTTCAGCGAATCTTTGGAAGTACCAAGTTTTACTTTTAATTAATCAAAAGTTGTTAAAAAAAAAAAAAACAATTACGAAAACATTTTTTAATAGTGTCGATTTCCTGCTACAAATCTTTGAACGTTCCTAAATATATGATTCGTTATTAACCATGATTTTCACCATCCGCGGAAGTATTGTTGTCGTATTTGGACAGGAACTGCGCAGTCTACACTTTCCAGTCTCGATAGATCCCCAAAAACATCTCTTTGGGTCCTTGTAGGTAACAAATTATTTTCCACCCTCACGGACGGGATGAGACAAGGCTCTCGCTGCTCTAGCTCTGCTTCTATGGAAAGTGTTCATTCAAACTTCATTCCTTGGTTCCGCCAGTTCGAAACCTTCACGACGAGAACCCGCCATGCTACACACATTGTATGTAACGAACTATCCTCATTCCCTCCGTATTCCATATGTGAAATGTAAGTTCTACATGAACAGCTTTTTCCTGCGAACCGCAGTTCTGTGGAACCGACTCCGAAGAGAATATTTCCCCAATCACTACAATCTTCTTAACCTGTTCAAGCCAAGAGTTAATCGTTATCTTCCCCCTCATATCCGCATAAACTGCCACTTACTCTGAAACCCTCTATCTCGAGTGGATCCTGAACCTTGTATAGGTTGAACTTCACTGTAAAAAAATTACCTGGAAACTCTCTGTTGGATCATAAAAGAGACTGAATGATAAACATCAGGAACGGTTTCGAATTTACAAAGTTAAAAATTTCAGTATTTTATATTACAAATTTCTACAAATGACTTACTCTTTACGAGGCAAAAAAGATAGAAAATTGTATTCATAAATTCGTAAATAAATCATATAAAAAAGGTTTATTTTGAATTCATTCTTTAGTATATAATTAAGAAGCAGAAAGACGTAACTTGGCAATAATAAATAAGGGGAAATAACTCTTCTTGTAATTTCCTATTTACTTCCCTTTAATAGTATTGTTAATGTAATGTTAAATATTGTTTCTTTTGCTCTCATTTTTTGTGGTTACATAATTTACTAAGCTCAACTTTGCCTGACACAATGCATATTTATAGAGATTCAGCATTTTTAGCGATCAGCTTATACAGTTTTCGTAATGGAATGCATTGAT
Organism: Acanthosepion pharaonis; assembly: GCA_903632075.3. NCBI lineage: Eukaryota > Metazoa > Mollusca > Cephalopoda > Sepiida > Sepiidae > Acanthosepion > Acanthosepion pharaonis. The sequence goes on along the minus strand of CAHIKZ030003380.1, from coordinate 2,629,567 downwards.
AGTACAAATTCTTGAAAATCAAGGGAGGTAAGTAAGAATCCACAAATACTGCAGTTATAAATAGCAACATCGGCCAATTTCGGTCGCAAACAAAAAATTCAAGGAATTTGTTGTCTTTAATAATAATAATAATAATAATAATTTTCCTTATTTTGTACCACAATTTTTTTTTTTTTTTTTTTTTTTTGCATAAAATTTATTTCAGTTCTTCATAAAAGCGAAAATTCTTGTTCCCCACCTAAGTTATCGCCTTCTTCAAATTTCAACCTGTTACAATAAATGGGTAAGAGATGGAGTGTGAAGTTGTCCTTAATAATCTGAGAGTGGGTGTTATGCCAATAGATGCGTTGTTGTGGATAAGTAGTAATCGTAGCAGAAGTTGTCTTACTAAAGAGTAAAGACTTGTTAAAAAAAAAATAGGTAAAAAGATAAAAAAAAAAAAACGAAGAACGGTATTAGAATAAAAAGCAAACAAGAAATGCGTTTGTTTGCGCCATATGTACATTTGCCATTGGTTAATACCAGGACAACGAAAGGTGAAAATAAGTTTGATGTAAGCTTGTTGGCATAAAGGAAAAGGCAAAGTTCATAGCATAATGACGAGTAAACTATACAGATTAAAAGATGTCTTCGCATTCAAGCAACTTGTTCTACATTGGATAAGAGAAGTATTTGCTGTTTTCTTTCGAATTATTAACTTCCCTCAGTTTGTAAACCTAAGCTTGGAATGCATCAGGGGATAGTAGCAGATTATTAGGAAAATATATTCACTTTTTTTAGTAAGAGGTGTTCCACTAGTGGAAAGATAAAGATGAGACCGGCCGCTGAAAAGCTGAAGCAGCACAAAGTCGATACGAGACATAAACTCAACAAGTATTTTTATTCAAACTGCCGCTCGATTCGTTTACTCCCAGTATTCCCTAATGGGACCGGAAGTGTTTAAAATCATCATCATAATCAACATGATTGATGTTGTTATAGAACAAGAGGTGTTGATATTTGGTTACGCAGTGTAGAATTTTTTCTTGGATCCTATTTAATTTAACAACATAAAGTTTTTGACGATAAATCCTTGGATCCTATTTAATTTAAATAGGATCCAAGAGAAATTCTAATTTAAACAACTAAACGGTTTTTTGTTATTTCGTCTGTACTGGGGACCGCCACTTTTTTGGCATAAATTTTCGATACCTAAGGTTTAAAATTAAATTTTAAAAATGAAAAATTTTTCTTGAATATTTCATTTCAACTTTAATTGAAAGTTTAATAATTAAATTTATTATTTCTATTAAGTAAAATATTCTGGAGTATTTCAGATAGAAATTAAAGATTGGAATGTCAAATTTAATTTTGGTTTCTTAAAATTTTCTTTAAAGCGGCTATTTTCTTAATTTTAAGAAATTTGTAAACAAAACAAGTTTTCCTATTTTAAAATTCATTCAAAAAATAAATATATATTTCTGACACGTTATTTTAGTAAAATTAGAAAATTTAAAGTTAAATTAATCTGATTTGAAATAAATATTACTTACTTATAACATAAAAAATAATATAGTGATAACAACTAATAAATTAATAAATAACCCCCAACCCATAATAGCCTGAAAGCAAAATAATTAATAATAAAGAAAAGTTGAAAGTTAAGCAATAAAAATACTTCTTATTTCTATACTTAACTGGCACATGCCGTGTAGGACTTATAATCTTTCAGTTGCGTCTCTGTCTTCGAGAAGAGTACGAATTACTTACAGATCCGTCCGGGAACAGAGGCCCAACTCAGGAAAATAATACTGCGAGATGCCCGGCCCTGGGGAACAGCTGCTCACGGTGCGCCCTCTAAATGACACTAGAGAGAGGGATCGGTGCTCTTCATCGAGGCTAGATCCACGGTCGGTTGTGGAGGCTCAGGGAATTTTTGTCCTTGGCCTGAGCGTACGCGCTAGGGTTTGCCACAATAGATCCTACCTCGTGTCACACCCCGTCTCAGTGGGGGAGACGAGGTAAATATTATAAAAACACTTTTAAAGATAGATTAGAATGGTAATTAACAATAAAGAAGAAATTCGATTATTAAAAAAATAGTTAAATAAATATAGAATACTCCCATGATGCATCATAACAACCGTTTTACCATCAATTGAAACAAATAAAAATAGTTAGATAAATATAGAATACTCCCATGATGCATCATAACAACCGTTTTACCATCAAGTGAAACAAATAAAAATAGTTAGATAAATATAGAATACTCCCATGATGCATCATAACAACCGTTTTACCATCAATTGAAATAAATAAAAATAGTTAGATAAATATAGAATACTCCCATGATGCATCATAACAACCGTTTTACCATCAATTGAAACAAATATCAAAATGTTTTCGACTGCCGAAAGAGGCAGATGTCCGGGACAGTTATGTAATGAAACATGTTGCTACCAAGAGATAAACACAAGCGTTTTATACCTGTATACATAAATGTTTTTTTTTGTTTTTTTAATATACAATCATTTTTCTGAAATCTATACTAAAGCTTTTTATCGTTTTTGTCTATGCTTATTGTGTTTATCTTGTATATTAATTTTTGCAATTTTTATAATTCCGTTGAGGGCTGGTGATGTTTTCTTAACACCCAAACAAAATTACATTGGTTGTCACATCTCAAAATTACATTGGTTGTCGTAGTAAGTATAGGCTACCCCCCACTTGACTTCGTCAAACATCCGCAGGCGGCGCTGTTTAGATTATGTAAAAAGATAAACATTTCCTTCTTCTTCATCTTTCTTCTTCTAAGTAGTAGTAGTATGTAGATAAGGATGTCGCCACTCGGACGTGTTTGTTTCCCCGGTCCACTGACGATTGAACTCTCATACACACGCACATACACACACGTGTGTATCACACACACGCACAAGCAAGAACATTATTATTAGGTTGGTGCAAAAATAATGACGCAATAATGTCGTTTTTGACGTATTTTTAACGTCAAAAACGACATTATTACGTCATTATTTTGCACCAACCTAATAATAGTTAAGTTTTATCCTTTACTTTAAGCTGCGTACACATTAATGTAAGTTCTTTGTGTAAATACAAGCATTAATTGTTTCTTTAAAATCCATGTCTTTTATACTTACCCAGCCTCACATGAATCCGACAAATATTATTTGCGGGGAAAATGCAACAGGAGCCATTAAGTATTTACTGAAAATGTCCACACCTCGTAATAAAAGAGGTGACTCCCACAAAATAAGCACATCATGTGAGCAATATAACCAATATAAACCCTATTAAAAAATAGTAACTTTCAGCTTTCATTTGGCACGTATCCCCGGACTGTAAATGAACGGACCAAAAGCCACTCGTGGAGGACACACAGGAAGACATACAACGGATATGCAAACTGAACGCATTCACTTGCTGACACCACGCCGAAGGTGGCTTTCCCGTTCCGGCACTCCGCCAAACAGAGAGATCAGCATCAGCAAGATACTCGTCCAAACATTCGTTTACGCCGGCCTCAAAAGGCACTTTCTAAATGAGTTACTCATTTCCATAAATATACAGATATACACTCACACAGCCACACATATATTCATACCCCTCATATTATGCACATATCCACATATACAAGGGACATTTTTTTTTGTTTCTTTTTGCTAAAACTTATTTCTCTAGAATTTTTAGAACTCCTTTTGATGCTTCTAAGAATTCCTTTTCTCTTTCATTTGTTACCATTGTTACTATTAAATTGTATTCGAGTTTGACGATGCTATTTTATTCCTCGTTTTGGGCATGAGAAGGTTCATTGGCTCTTCCTTTCTCCTTCCCTACAGGAGTTAGCAGTACACTCTTTTATTCGACCATTTATGACAAAGCCAACGACAATCTTTCGTAGTATGAGATTACGCTACATATACAGTAAGTCCCTGGATTACAACAATTCCAACCTACGACGATTCGTAGATTTTTTTAAACAAGGCACGGGGCCAATCGAGGTAGAAGGTTACGCTAAGAGGTAGTTTATATGGATAGGAGGGGAAGATAACTTGTTCAAGTCTAGAGGTAAATGTTAAGATTGTCGTGATCGGGATGACATCTTCTTGGGAGTCTGTTCCATAGAGTAGTGGTTCGCCAGAAGAAGCTGTTCGAGTGAAACTTACTTCTCGCCGATGGAATACGGAGAGAATGTGGGTGGTTTGCTTCAATGTCAGTGGCATGACGGGTCCTAGCCTTGAAGGTTTGACTTGACGGAACCAAGAAATTTAGTTCGTCCGAGCATTTTCCATGGAAATAGCGACAGGGTAGGGAGAGACTCGCCATATTAAAAATTTGTTTAGCTTGCCTCGCAACAACTCCAACCCTCAGAATAAAAAAATTACCAAAAATCACGGAGTTATTCACATTTAGTAAGTGTGGATGATATTTGAGGGAATTACAAGGAGTTTCTGACCAAAAAAAGAAAAGAAAAAAAAAAGAAAAAAAAAAAAGAAAAAAAAAAAAAGGAAAAATTCTGTTTTTGGCTTGTTGAGGCGCAGAACGTAGACCCCACACTTAGAAAATAGCGCACCAGAGTCGCCCACATTTTGGTCGATCGCAAAGGTCACCCCAAACTGGAATGCAATAGAAGGCCCTCATTCTGGGAGAATTTCGTGTGAATTTTAGTAAATATAAATTCTTTTTATTTTGGGGGGGGAATTAACAAAAAAGATGTCTAGTTTTAATATTTGAAGAACATGTATTTCTCGTTGAACACGTACTTCGAGAAGATGGTAATAATATCCTTTAATAAAAATATAAAAATAAGATTGTCTTTCCAAACATCTTGTGTATTTAGTCGTATAACTAAAAAATACCTAAAGATCTCATTAGAATTACAAAATTGAATTATAACGGAAAAATTGTCAAGTAAAAAAAAAAAGTATTTTTTTTTTTTTTAATTTCACTTTCCGCGATCGAGTTATGATGAATCAGGAACAATAACTTGGGGGAGGGGATTCTAATTAAATAAAATTGGTTCTAATCAAATAAATTGGTGGGGGGGTCTAATTAAATTCGTATTGCCAACTACTGTTGTTATTTTCCATTTTTTGTCTTAAATCCTTTTTCTTTCTTTTTTTTTATGTTTAATAATAATTGATTTTTCCCCACATGGATGTTGTCGATGAGAGATTAAGGATTCCATGTGGGGGTCGATGCTTTGGAGACCTTTGATCTAGATCAGAGATGGCTAAATCGTAGCTCACGAGTCACATGTGGCTCTTTGACCTTAAATATGCAGCTCGTGGAAATATGCTGGCTGAGCTGCTTTTTTTCCTCACAGTTAATATAAAAGGTAAATAAGAAAAAATTCAAGCTTTACAATTATTTACTGGGTATGAATTGAGACCCCATTGGATGAAAATATAAATTTAATGTTAATGTAAAACGTATGCGTAAATTTTGTTTGCCTTGCGACTCTGAACTTTATCGTATGTAGCTGTTACTTTAAGAAAATTTGGCTACCCCTGGTCAACATTATGCGTCATTAAATTTTACCCCTCCCTTTTGTCCTGTTTTTATTAAGTTGTGGATATCTTTTCATCATGTAAACTACTTTTTTTTAGCAAATCTTTGGAAGTATATTATATATATATATATATATAACGAGGCAAATAGAAACACATATATTTATAGGCGATAGCCAAAATCATACCACGTGACCAAAAAAAAAACCATGACGATCCGTTTAGGTGAAACCTAGGTAGGTTTGTCTGGCTCACTAGGTGTATCTAGGTCTGCTCTACGGTTGTATTGAGCGCTTTTTGTTAGTTAGTTGTTACTCGTATCGGGGTTTTTCTTTGGGCTTCAGACCTGCATCTGTGCGATTTTTTGTCGACAGAAGTCCATGTTTGTAGCTCTTTCTTTTTTAAAACCTTTTTTTCCTCAAGATTGATTTGATTAGCAAATCAAAAATTCGAGGTTTTTCGAAACGAGTTTAGTTATCTCTCTCTCTCTATATATATATATATATATATATATATATATATATATAGAGAGAGACAGATTTCAACATATCAAACATATAGTGCAATTGTTAACAAAACAATGCTCAATATAATGAAACAGAGCAAATATATATATATATATATACACACACACACACACGCTATCTCACACCTCTCACATGACTGTACGGTCAATTTGAGCTCAGCACCTGAAAATTGCGTTGTGCATGAAACCCCAGAAGAAGTGCTAGAGGTGCGATATATATATATATATCGCACCTCTAGCATAACTCTGGGTTTCATGCACAACGCAATTGTGTGTATATATATATATATATATATATATACACGCACGCGCGTTAAAGATCAAATATGGATCAGAATCGATCAGGATTATAAAATAAAGGAACAAATAGGAAACGTATATGTTTCACTTTTATTAAAGCTTCGTCAGAGATTGAGTGAAAACACAAAAAGACAGAAACTCTTGTATTTTCAATTATTCACTTACCTAAGATATTCAGATAACGTCCTCCAAGATACAAACCTGAGGCATAATAATGAAACTCAATAAGGTTGAGCCTACCACTGAATTCACACACAAATTTGAAATAAACAATTTTCAAACATTCCTCGACATCTTATTAATACGCAATAATAAGAAATTAGATTTTAAAGTTCATCGTAAACGCACTAACAAAAACGATCTAATCAACTTCTATTCCCACCACAACCAAAGAATAAAATCTGGACTAATCATAGCAGAGCCCTTAGGATATGTAGCCCCAAATACTTAAATGAAGAAGAGAAATATATTGAGAAACCATTCAAACTTCTTCAGATGGTTTCATCCTCAACGCCAACAAACTTACAAAATCCACAAAGCCAAAAAACAGACAGCATCATTAACACTTGTAACAAAAATTATATATAATTCATAATCGTGCCTTCCAAGTCGAAGAAATTGTCTACAATGCAAAAATGTTTCTGTAGGGGAGACAACTTGTGATCTAAATGCCCGCATATACAAAAGCAAAAGTGGCTTGCATTTAGACAAATGATCTCTCTTGTTTTGCATCCAAATGATACTGGACATAACTTTGATTTCACTAATACCACCCGAATTAAAAAAAAGAACATAATCCTTTAAGGCGAGAATACTTTGAAAACTTAATAACATTACTATGAACACACACACTTAAAACATTACATTGTCATCTTTCCTGGAATCCATTCTTAAAGAATGTAAGTTATATCTAATACAAAGAATACAGGCTTAAAGAGATCAGCCATAGATTAGAATGACGTCACATCCCGCTGCACTGGCTGACCGCACAAAGGTGAACATGTTAGAAACTCCCACTAGATAGACACACATACACAATTATGGATACCATGCAATGCCTACTTAGACATTCAAGAATCTTCACAAACTTCCATACATATAGAATTATCTGTGGTTTTAATGGACATCATACATGAATGACCAATGAGAACTGACCCAAACAAAATTGAAAATAACAGATTTTCTGTCTTTTTTCTCTCAATCTGATGAAGCTTTAAAAGTGAAACATGTTAGATTGATACACATTACCTATTTGTTCTTTATCATTATATATATATATATATATATAAGAAGAAAAACAGGCCACTTTAAGGTACCATTATAATAATTTATTTCACCAGAGCCCTTTTAAAGGACGCTGGATCATCAGATAGCACTTCCAAAAATGAAATGAAACGAAAAATGAAATTAAAATTGATGAGTAGTGTAAGTTTTTGTAATTTAACAGAGGGTGTAAAAGGGATAGTTAAATAGACATGGTAGAGTATAGGAGGATTAATTTCATATATATATATATATATATATATATATATATATATATATATATATAGCATAATGAGAAGCCATGTATACTTTCTTAATATGTATATATAGAAAAAGAGTAATTTTAATTTATTTGTAACAAACAGTTATTTCTGATGAAAATTGAGGACAATTTGAAATATCCAAATATATATATAAATAAATAAATACTTTCATAAAATAAAACATTATTATTTTTTAATTTGAAACTTTTTCTATATATATATATATATATATATATATATATATATATATATATATATATATAAGGGTTGCTAAAGAGTAGTTGCCTCAACTAGCCACTTAAAACCTGAAAAAATATAAGAATCTTCTTTCATCCTTTCTTGGTTGGTTGGAGATTTTTGTGTGTGTTTGTGTATATATTATACACACATCACTTGAGCAATGCATATGGCTTAATATTTACTACAACTGTTATGATATTGGTAGGAAGTTCTATTCACATAAGACGCTCTAGAAACATGGCCTTGTGTAAAAATTAGAAAAATCACGCACACACGCACCTCATTATTTCAGAAAATGTTTAGAAATTTTTTCGATCCCAAACAGATGACATTTGACATGAAGGAAACAAGATGGCTGAACTCAAACAACTGCACCAGTATAATTCATCTTTTTTCAAACAAAGCCAAAGTTAAATGTTAAAAGAAAAGAAAAAAAAAACAACAAAAGAAATCTGGGCTCTTTTCAAAGTTCATATTTTTAATGAGATATTTACATCATGTTCACAAGACAAAGGCCAGTCTTGACGTATTTTAATGCATGCAAATAAAAATAAAGACAATAATATTAATAATAATAGTAATAGCATCAGAAAGGAATTATAATAATCATAATTCCAATAAAAGCAGAGTCTTGTAGAAGAAGAAAAACCAGGTGCTGCATTTGTAGTTGCATGAGATGCACTGACCTGTTGCAGTCACTGCGATTCTGATCCTCAACTACATTGTCATCAGCAATAATACAAAATACAAACACTAATTTCGGCATTGAAAGAGCAGTCAACAATTAAGGGGGGGTTACAGTTTGTGTGGGAAAGGAAAAATATTAGTGAAAAGATGAAAAAAAAAAAAAAGAAGAAACTAAAGAAAGAAGAAATGAATAAAGGAAAGAACTTCAAGAAAGCAGATAAAAAAGAAAAATAGTCAAAAAAAAAAAAAAAAAGGAAAAAACACCAAGTCAAGAATTACAAAATGGAAAATAAAAAAGGAATTTTTTTTTTAAATTATCAGAGTAACTCAAAAAGTAATGTAAATTTATTTTATTAAGAAATAATAATGATAATAATAATAAGAAGAAGAAGAAGAAATAATAAACACAATCAAATATATCATACATCAGGATGCAGCTAGACATCATAGGTTCACATCCCTACTTCTCAAAATATTCACCACCTCTTTCCATGTCAATGTTCCACCTATGAATGAGGGCATGTATCCCAGCTTTGTAAAAATCATCTGGATGCTGATGTAGCCAATTCATTACAGCAGTTTTCACTTATTCATCACCGTCATAACATCTACCCCTCAGTGCCTCTTTCATTGTACCAAAGAAATGAAAGTTGGTGCTAAGTCAGGTGGTGATGGAAAAGTGTAAACTGCTGTAAGAAATTGGCTATATCAGCATGCAGATGAGTTTCGCGAAGATGGTATACATGCTCTCATTCATAGGTGGAACATTAACATGGAAAGAGGTGGTGAATATCTTGAAAAGTAGGGATGTGAACCTGTGATGTATATTTATATCTTGATGCACAATATGTTTGATATATGTTCCTTATTTCTTATATAATAAAAAAACAAATTGCATTACTTTTTTTTTTTTTTTTTTACTCACTTTCGTGCTAAATTTCTATCATGTTTTTTAAAAATGTAAAAAAAAAAAAAAAAGGAAATAAGAAAAAATACCTAGAGATAAAAATAAAAAAGAAAGAATTAAATCTGAAATAATATTAAAAAAAAAAAACTTTAATAAAAAGATTAATTTTTGCTAGAATTTTATTAAAATTGCACATATAGCCAAAATTTGAATTTCATACCGTTTCGACACAAGTTTCCAAGCTTCATCAGGTGGTGATGCTGAATGATCAATAACAACTAATGTATCCAATCAAGAACAATTGAGAGATGCCAGTCGAAAAGGTTATGATCTCCAACTCTTGGAAGATATAAAAATTCAGCAATGTACAAGACGTTTCTAGATATTAAACAAATTTTTAACTGTTCTCCTGATCATAAAATGAATCAGATTTTGATTGGTTAAACTCCCCCTCCCACCACCAAAAAAAAAAAAACAAACAAAAAACAAAAAAAAAACAATTATAGTCACCAATTATTCTATATTGCTAATTACAGGGACTAACAGTTTAGATAACTTTCTGCTTCAGAGCTCACAAGACATCAAAAACAACTCTTACGAACAAAGTGACACACATAAAGACACGCTTGTCTGAATTACCAAATATTTTTTTTTTTTAAAGTTTGGCACTGAAAGCGGCCAATTTCAAAACTGCATTATAAAAAAAAATTAAAAAAAAAAAAAAAAATAAACGAACAAAAAAAAATATGCAAATGTTTTTTTTTTTTTACCGCCCGTGCTTGCAGACATTGAGCTTTAGACTGTCAACTCATTCTCAAGTATGTATTCCCCAAACAATATTACAAAGTTTTAATCTGTAATGAAAGCTCAATCCAAAACATCGAATTTTCTATATTGTCCAGAAACTTCTCATCCCAACAAGACCCTGTCTTTATCTTTATTTTTTTATACTATTGTTCACTCAATACAAGGCCCAAAAGCAACCCAAGGTAGAGGGTTACTGAATGGGATTGTTGTAAGGGTGCAAGGGGGCAGAAGGAAGTGGGAAGAGGTGCATTTATGAGGATATGTAGGATAGATATTGGTTGACCATAGACTTGAAGAGTTTTGATTGTAGTAGCCAGAAAAGCATCCCCTCAGGAGTCTGTTCCACAAAGTGACAACAATGGAGAAGAAGCTGTCTGAGTTGAACTTTCTCCTTAAGCAAATAAATAATTATCATTTTTATAAAATAATATAATCACAAAAAAAAAATAAAAAAAAAAATATTGTATCAATCATGTTTTGATTCAAAAACAGTTTGAGACATCTTGAAAACATCCTAGAAAAACGGTTTACAAGATGAATATCTATATGGAATTAGAATTCAAGTTTATTCTTAAAATTTTTTTTTCTTTCTTTCTTAATGTGTGTGGGGGGTTGTCTGCATTCATGCTGAATCAATTAGATTCAAGGTTATGGGTCTACTGTGCACAAGAATGTAAATTATAAGAAAAAAATAGAGGGCAGTAGTTTCATCAGGTGTAGGCGGCATAACCTCTAATCAGACACTTTCTATCAGATACCATCTCAAACATGAAACAGGTAATCTGTTTTGTATCATCATCAAGTAAAAAAAAAAGAAAAAGTTTACCTCCCCACTCCTTCCTTGTCACTATACTTAATATTTAAAGACCTCAGTTATCAGTTCCTCTCCTGTCCACATATACACCACTGAACTCTCTACACCATCACTTAATGTAGACCAAGAAATATCCAATCAAAATGCTGTGAACTTTGACACTACTTAAATATACTGGTCTGCCCATAAAAAAAAAAATAGGAAAAATAATTTTTGTGGATTATCATTCATTCAACCTTCCTCACGACATTTGTCAGAAAACATGAATATTGATTTTTTTTTTTTATTATTTTAGAAGAAAGGTTCATAATGATACGGTGTAAAATTGAACTTTGACTTTTTACTGAGGCTAATATTTACAAATGTCAAATTTGAAACTGTGCTTATAACATTGATATCTGCATTTTTTTTTTAATTTTCTGAATTTTGTAAGAAAAGAAAAAAAAAATTTAACCTCTCTTTTTTAATTTTTTTATTTAAAAAATATTTGTGGGGGGGAACAGATGCACAAACATTAGGGGATAATAATCATTTATTGGAAATGAAGAATAAACACATATATACTTTTATTAATTTATGTAAATTGTTGTCCTTTAATTAAAATTGTATATATCTGTTTGTCATTTATTTAAAAAAGAAATATTTTTGGAGAAAAATCTATTCCCGTATACAGAACAACTAAGTCCAGATATCTGTAAAAAGTAACTCTATAAAAAGTCAAAGATCGATGTTACACTGTATTTATATTATAGACAGGATCCCCCTGCTAAAGTGAAAAAAAAAATTCTTTTTTTCTATTCTGACAAATGTTGCATCTTCAGGAATGTCTAATGAATGCTAATCTGGAAAAATTATTTTTTTTCTAAAAAATTTCAGGAAGGTATTCTGACAAATGTTTAAAAAAAAATTTCTATTCTTCATCTTCAGGAAGGTCTAATGAATGCTAATCTGGAAAAATTATTTTAAAAAAAATTTCTATTCTATGTTGCATCTTCAGGAAGGTCTAATGAATGCTAATCTGGAAAAATTATTTTAAAAAAAAATTTCTATCTGACAAATGTTGCATCTTTAGGAAGGTCTAATGAATGCTAATCTGGAAAAATTATTTAAAAAAAAATTTCTTTTCTGACAAATGTCACATCTTCAGGAAGGTCTAATGAATGCTAATCTGGAAAAATTATTTAAAAAAAAATTTCTTTTCTGACAAATGTCGCATCTTCAGGAAGGTCTAATGAATGCTAATCTGGAAAAATTATTTTAAAAAAATTTCTATTCTGACAAATTTCGCATCTTCAGGAAGGTCTGATGAATGCTAATCTGAAAAAATTATTTAAAAAACAAAAATTTTTCTCTATTTTTTAAGAGTAGACCAGTCTACTCAAATAGTGCTGGAACTTCCATCAAGGAGGATGAGTCTAACAACCTGGGTAATAGACTAGACAATCCTTGAAAAATGTCTCTTTTTACCCTTCCTCGTCCTCATCCCCCACCAAAGAAATTATAGCTATCAGCAAATCAAGTTGCCCGCTCTCTCTGTACATATTGGCAGTCGTTGGTTAGAGGTCGATATCTGAATGGCAAGGCAGGTGTCCGTGTACACTGCTTACGTACGACAGACATCACGACAAGGACAAGGAAAGTTAAAGCTGCAAACGCTGTCACCACATAGTATGTGTAAATTGGCAATTCAGGTCCTTTATTTTTAGACTGCGGCCCTTCTGGTGATTTAAGAAGGAGATAGGCATTTGGGGACATGCTTATGCAGGCCTGATACGAGTCCGTGGTCAGGCGGGTGATGGCACAGACATGCTGCTGGAATTCTTTAGCATCGGGTTTCAGAGTGCTCTTCTCTCTGTAAGACACCGTGTTGTACTGGAGATACTTTTGGAACTTGGCCATTTCTTTTTTGGGAAATTCTTTCACAAGGTTGTCAAAGGATTGTGGGCTCATATCGGTCACAAGCATGTCCTCCAGCGCACGATATTCAAGCTCCCAGTTCGCCGAGTTAGAAACTGGATGAATCTTTTTAAGATTCAGGTAGTATTGGTGATAATTAATTATTTCTCCTGTTGTTCGTCGATAGAAGTATAAACGAATTCCGGGATTGTTTGGACCAACTCCTGGTAATGAACTGTTCATTGGACTTACTGCTGGGGCCATCAGTAAAACAGACACCGGAATTTTGCCTGCAAAAAACAATTTTTAAAAATGAAAAATTGAATGTCATTTTATGAATAACACTTACATATGAATGTCATGTGATGTATATATTTGTGTATTAGCCACCTTCAGGTATATTGCAACCCTTGAATTTTTTTTTGAATGAATGAATGAATGAATTTTAACCCCTCCTGAAAAAATAACCTGTGTATAGTGTAACCTATCACTGAAAATGCATTTTTAACCTCTTAAAAAAAAAAATTATCTGTGTATAGTGCAACTGCCTATTTTTTATATAAAAAAACTGAACATAAAAACTAGCACTATCCTCAAGCAATTTTTTTTTTATAATTGGTATCACCCTATGTAAGGCAATAAAGCCACTAAAACACAAGGGGTTACAGGGTGGGGAAGAATTAAGAACAGAAACATTAATAATGAGTGGGAAGAAAAAGATTCATTAACAGAACACGAATGAACTGTTATTGCTCTTACTTGGATTGAAGAAAGTTTCCTTACAAACCTTTTGTTTTTGGCAATGTTGAAAGTTAACATCTTTGAGTTACATGTGCAACCCATTCTTTTTGTTGCTGCTGTTGGAAGTCTTCAAGTGATGTGATATTTGTTATTTAAATTTCTCCACTATTTTGGTTCTGTGGTTCTAAGCATATACATATTTAGTTCCTTGGTAATGGTGAAATTATCCATTTCCATGCAAGAAACAGTCATCATTCATTGATCGAACAGTTAACATCACTGTCAATTGAAATTTATGAAGTCTTTTTCTTAAAACAGTATTTCAGGAACTTCAACTTCTCGAGTCCACTAACAATTAGGGCACTTTATAATACTGATAGAAGTTTCCTTCCTAACTTTTTATTTTTGTTAGTGTAGAAAGCTTGAGTTTATCATTAATTTCTCACCAGAGTTATCGCCCTTGTACTAGTGATGGTAGGAAAATTACATTTAAAGACTTGCTCTTGGTTTCTCCTTGGTGCACACTGCTTGCGGAGCGGCCATGTTTATACTGTAACAACCGCAAGAAAACTGGTGCAATCAAGCTCAAACTTCAAGATATGTTATGGTAAAAGTGCAAGTAATTTTGACTTATTCTCATATATATATATATATATATATATATATATATATATATATATATATATATATATATATATATATATATATAGTAAGACAAAAGTGAGTACACCCCTCACATTTCTTCAAATATTTAAGTATATCTCTTCATGGGTCAGCACTGAAAAAATTACCTTTTGACACAATGAAAAGTAGTCTGTCTGCAGCATATATAACAGAGTTAATTTCTTTTCCTCAAAATATAGCCATTAAAAGCTAAATCCCTGGCAACAAAAGTGAGTACACCCCTAAGAAACTACACCCCTAAATGTCTAAATTGAGTACTGCTTTTCATTTTCCCTCCAAAATGTCATGTAACTCATTAGTGTAACTATGCCCATGTGTTCATGGGAAGCAGGTGTATTCAAATTTGTAGTGAAGCTCTAACACTCTCTCTTACCGGCCACTGAAAGTTCCAATATGGCACCACATGGCAAAGAACTCTCTGAGGATCTTAAAAAACGTATTGTTGCACTACATAAAGATGGCCAAGGCTACAAGAAGATTGCCAACACCCTGAAACTGAGCTGCAGCAGAGTGGCTAAGATCCTCCAGCATTTTAAAAGAGCAGGGTCCACTCAGAACAGGCCTCGGGTAGGTCGTCCAAAGAAGCTGAGCGCACGTGCTGAGCGTCACATCCAAATGCTTTCTTTGAAAGATCGGCGTAGGAGTGCTGTTAGCATTGCTGCAGAGATTAAAGAGATTGGGATTCAGCCTCTTAGTGTTCAGACCATATGCCGCACACTACATCAAATTGGTGTGCATGGCTGTCACCCCAGGAGGAAGCCACTTCTGAAGGCAATACACAAGAAAGCCCGCAAACAGTTTGCTGAAGGCATGTCAACAAAGCCCATAGATTACTGGAACCATGTCCTATGGTCTGATGAGACGAAATTTAATTTATTTGGTTCTGATAGCCTTAAGCATGCGTGGCAGCGACCAGGTGAGGAGTACAAAGATAAGTGTGTCATGCCTACAGTCACTCATGGTGGTAGGAATGTCATGGTCTAGGGCTGCATGAGTGCTGCAGGTATTGGAGAGTTATATTTCATTGAGAAAAACATGAACTCCAACATGTACTGTGAAATACTGCAGCAGAGCATGATCCTCTCCCTCCAGAAACTGGGTCGCAGAGCAGTGTTCCAGCATGACAATGACCTCAAACACACATCCAAGACAACCACTGCTTTACTGAAGAGGCTGAGGGTAAAGGTGATGGACTGGCCAAGCATGTCTCCAGACTTGAACCCAATAGAACATCTTTGGGCCATCCTCAAGCAGAAGGTGGAGGTGCACAGTGTCTCAAATATCCGCCAGCTCTGCGACGTCGCCATTGAGGAGTAGAAGAGCATTCCAGTGACTTCCTGTGAAGCTCTGGTAAACTCCTTGCCCAGGAGAGTAAAGGCAGTTTTGGATAATGATGGTGGCCACACAAAATATTGACAGTTGACATGTTGTATGTTAATATTGACAACTTTTCCTAAGGGGTGTACTCACTTTTGTTGCCAGGGATTTAGCTTTTAATGGCTATATTTTGAGTTATTTTAAGGGAAAAATAAATTAACTCTGTTATATATGCTGCAGACAGGCTACTTTTCATTGTGTCAAAAGGTAATTTTGTCAGTGCTGTCCCTTGAAGAGATATACTTAAATATTTGAAGAAATGTGAGGGGTGTACTCACTTTTGTGATACACTGTATATATTTTAGAGGTACAGTGGAGTAATTGATAGCAGCTTGGATTGAGGAATTGGAGAGCCGAGTTAGAATTCCAGTTGAATCCATTACAATCACTTATGTGCCAATACCCTTGGGAAAGGTGTGAATTCTCTTCTCCCCGCAGCTATGGGTAAATAGCAGGTCGGACTGGGTTCTATAGCCTTGGATGGCAACTAGTCTAGGAGAAGGACAACTCCGAATTCAAAACCTGCGGAGGGTCGTTTGGAGGCCTCGTGGCACGTATTGCACCAGGTCTCTGTATTCGACCCTTCAAAAAGTGGTGTGGTTGGTTCTGCACAAAACCTTCACCACTATAATAAAATCTCATGTGCTGGTGTCGGGCTATCAGTTCCTCAGAACTGATCTGCTTGACCCTCATATGTTGAATTTAACGGAAGAGTCAAATATATATATATATATATATATATATATACACACATATACACACACAAATATTGTCTCATTTCTATGATTTTCTCAGGATTCTATATCCTACAAACACATAGAAATATATATGTATCTATAAAAATATAATATATACATATAAAAAATAAATATATATATATATATATATATATATATATATGAAGAAATATAGTCTTAAGGTCTGCTATATTTATGGGATAAAGTGCTCGATATCAGAGATAGAGCATGTGTAAATATAAAAGTGAACATAGAAGTCAACACTTAGAGGCGACAGTCTGTTTCATGCTATATGCATTATTTTATGTTTACAAAACAACGTAATATACCAAGCCATGATAAAATCACCAGATAATGAAGAAGAAGTATACATAGGAGTAACTGAAGGACCCTGGAAACAAAGAAATTATACACACAAAACATCTTTCACAAATAGTAAATATGCAAACAGTACAATGCTTTCTAAGTATATCTGGGAAATTAAAAACAAAATCCACATCACACCAAAAATATCTTGGAAAATAAGGAAAAGATCACCAGCCTACAACAACCAATCCAAAACTTGCAAACTTTGTTTGGAGGAAAAAATAGCTATCATTACTTTCCCAGACCAAAATAAATTATTAAATAAAAGATCCGAGCTCATCTCAAAATGCAGACATGAAAACAAATTTTTACTACATTACTTAAAAATTGAAAACGGAAAAAATAAAATAAAAACAAATAAATAAACAAGTAAACAAAATAACAATAAAATAAGCAAAATTAATTAATCCAAACAAAATACCAAATCACACCTGTTAGAATAGACAAAATAGAATAATAATAATAATAATAACAAAAAACAAAACAAAAAACAACGAACCCAAATAAATAAAGAAAATAATAAACAAAGTAGCAAACCATTACAACCAAAATATTAGTTAGACTAAAAAATCAAACCAAAAAATTGAACAAAAATATAGCTATGACTGTTATACAACGATAAAAAATAAATAAATAAATAAAATAAAAATAAAAAACAAATAAATAAATACTACGTTACTTAAAAATCGAAAACCGAAACGAGAAAATATAGAAGTAAAATAAATTGACCTAAATTCATCCAAGTAAACAAATAAACTAACCAATCCCGATAAAGTTACCGTTAGAAAAAACAAATAAAGATAATCAACCCAAATAAACACAAATTAAAAACTGTTTCTGCCAAAATAATAGTTAGAATAAAACTACAACAACCAACCCCAAAACAGAACAAATAGCTTTAATTAAATTCTCAAACCAAAACAAAACTATTAAATAAGTGATATAAACAAATTTTTTAAATAAACGACTTCCGGTAAAATAACCGCCATAATAGACTACCCACAATGCACCACTGACCCGTATATGTATAAATAGCCGAGAAAAATAACAGCACACGTGGCCTGACGATTGCATATAGCATGAAATAGACTGTCACCTCTAAGTGTTGACTTCTATGTTCACTTTTATACACACACATATATATATATATATATATATATATATATATATATAGTTACATGTGAGACAAAAGAAATACGATAAAGAGAAGTAAAGGAAGCCACAGAAGACCAATTAAGTTTATTATAGGAAGAAAAAAAAAATTTATTTTAATTTTAGCGATTTGGTCAGTGGCTAAAAAGGGAAAGACAACGGCGGCGGCTTACCAGCAAAAAGTTAAAATACTTCAAAGTAACTTGAGTCAGTAGTTGATTTCTTTTAGCAGACAGTTGTATGCCCAGCCAGTGAACAGTAGAAAATGAACTGGTTCTTCACCAGCCAATTGGCTTAATTTTGGTGCCAACTAAGGAAAGCCCAGATGAAGACTCCACAGTGTCAGGTCATCTGGACCACATCAAAGAATTACTTGAACCTTTGACCCAGGTTCAAAATTATTAAAATAAATGATTTTTTTTTTTTTTTTCAATCTTGATTAAATGGTTCCTTTTGTTGTTGCTTTCTGAGATTTTGTATAAATTTAAATTATTATAATTTGTGGAAAAAAAATCTTGGGTCTGTAGCCTCCCAGGTCATCAGATCTTACCCAATGAAATTTTTATCTCCAGCAGTATATAAAAGAAAGTGTGTTCTACCCATGCCTATTACTCTTGAAGATTTGAGACATCAAATTGTTGAACACATGAAGTCAATATCCAAAGATCAATTGATTTGAGTATGACAAGTGGAATACCATTTTGATGTTTGTCGTGCAACACATGGTGCTTATGTCGAGTGCATACAAGTTGAACAACCTTAAAATAATAAACTTTGAACCTTTTCTTATCCAGTAATGTGTTGAATGTTTTTCTGTCTCTTAGTAATTGTTTTTATTAAATTTTTCAAAATCTTCTCTTTCTTTTTGAATAACTCTGTATTCAAGAAGTACCGAACATTAACAAGAAAATGCAAGGCGACAAAGTTTTTGAGATTTTATAAGTACAATACAATAGCTTAAATCTTGCAACCATTTTCTGATGGCCAGAGTTAAAAGGTAAATCTATAAAACTTACCATCATAGATAATTTTGAAGCTGTCTGTGTGCTCATGCCCATAAATCTGTGCCGAAATAACGTGATTGTGTTTCTTGAGAATATCAACCAGTCGATCATTGAAGGCCGTATACATCCATGTTATGTTCAGGGACCTCTCAAAACTGCCAGGCGGAACGTGAGCCATTAGGATGGTCTGAAATTAAAAACAGAATATTAATCAGCTTTTCAACTGACATAAAGCAGAATGATTAGATTGAATTGATTGCTAAGTCTGCTGCTAAGAAAGTTGGTTTATTGTGCCATGCTAGACCATTTTTGTCTATATTTCTGAGATGAGTTATTATGTACACTATTTACATTATTCGAACTATCTTTGTCGCCATATTTATTACGTTTCGGCTGTTGTACGCTCCGGCCTTCTTCAGGTGGTTGGAATGTTGAACCCGAACCCTTTATTTCGCTCACTGGGATAGACTGTTCTAGTTCCACGTGCCATGTTTTAATGGATGTCAGTTATCTTAAAGGTGGGGGGCTGTCTCGCCTTTATATTTCTTTCCGCAGGTAAAGCCTCAAGAACCCCAGAAAGCTGTAACACGAGGAGAAGTGGAAAAATCTGGCATGGCTGACCACATATGGAGAGAAAAGGGAGAGAACCACCCACTGTGGGATCAGGTTGAGATCATAGAGAAAGAACACCATTGGAAAATTCGTAAACTTAAGGAATCAGCACATATACTAGGCCACAAAAATCTGAGCCAACCAAGCATAGAAATGAATACAATATTGGAACCAGTAATAAGGAGTGCCAGAGAAAAAGTGATATTAACAACAAAAATTGCAGTATGAGCTCTGGTAAAAATATGCAATGATAACAGCAAAAATTGCAATATGAGCACTGGTAAAAAATGATTGCTGAGACATTAGGTTTATAATAACCAGAAATTCATACACAGCACAGTGGATAAAGGCATTGGTTAGATCCAGGACCCAAAGAGTGTGAGTTCAATACCCGGTTAAGGCAGTGGAGAACTTGGAGAGGGGAATTAACTGATAACTGACATCCATTAAAACATGGCACGTGGAACTACAATAGTTTGACATTCCAACCAATAGTAGACCATTTTTCTCTCCAGAATCTATCATACATATTTATAAGTCTAGTATTTGTCTATGCTTTGAATATTACTGACACAATCTGGTCTGATGCTCCTGCTATATATCCCATGATTCTTAAAATCCAAAGAAGGGTCTGTAATATTATTAGTCCTGACCTGGCATCTCAACTTCAGTCACTTTCCCCCACCACAATAATATAGCTTCTGTAATTTTTCTATACAGTGTAACCCGGATATAAGAGAGTTGTCGGGACCAGAGAAGAAGTCTCTTATATCGTCTCTTATATCAATTGTCTTGATAAGTACACACACTAAGAAGAACTTTGTTCATGTAATGCTAGTGATATTATGGGAATTAGAAAAACAAATGCAGAAATGTAGCCATAACAAAACACTACTACCTGCCTTAGGTCTTCCCGCAGACTTGGTAGGTAGTGTGACCATACTAGAAATCTAAATATAATGGTGATAATAATAATAATAATAATAACAATAACAATCGAAAACTCAAAAACATGGCAGATGAGGATATTAACAATTACAGTTGTAGTTGGAACCCTCGGATTAATTGGAAAAGGTTCCGATAAACTCAGAAGGGATTCCTGGTAGTAGCCCAAGCCTTAAAGAAATACAAAAAAATTGTATTTACAATACAGCCCACACCTTATGAAGGGTTTTATCTATGTAAAATATGTGTGATCTTCGAGTTTGTTTCTTTATTTTCCTCAAAAAAATGCTCAGTGAAAAATGTCATGATGCCATTTCTGAACTTAGGTCTCTGGTAGGGACCCAGAAAGAAATGAGTATACACCAGAAACTAAAGGAAATATAATATGATGATAATAATAATGATAATAATAAAATAATAATAAACATAATATATTAACATTATTGATACAGAATAATATTTTTAATGAGTCTATTTGAGAGAAAAAAAAATCCTTTTTAAAATCATTTTTAAAGAAATTCTCAAAATGTTTTGATAAAAAATGAAATATCTTGGTATGATTATTGTGCAGTTGTTTTCTTAAAAAATTTTGAAAAGAAAAAAGAATTTTTTTTTAAAAAAAAGTTTAAATTAATTTTTTAACATGTTCCTTATGAGTTTAAGAGCAAGACTTATTCATAAAATTCAAGCTTTATGACTGCATTATAATGATGACAGCAACAAAAAAAATATGTCAAAAGAATTAATAAAGAGGATATATGCTCTGATGTCTGTAAAATTTTAATATTTGTTTAGCAATTTAATTCTTTTCATAAAATTTACACTTATATCCCTCCCATAAAAAGAGAACCACAATTAACTAAAACAATTGGAAAATTCATGTTTTTTAAGCCAAAAATGAGTCAATGATGTTTGAGCATTTAACATTAGTAAATGTTCAAAATCACGAAGTTGACAGAGTTATTACCCTTGGCTCATAAACCAAGTTTGGTTTATTTTATGGTTTATTTTGCTTTACAGCATATCAATTTCAGCGGGTTATCTAATGCCAACAAGATTTTTAGGATAGGTTCATATGAATACAAAATGTACTAATAATCTTTTCTTTTTTTTTTCAAAAATGTATTGCTGGTATTTTTACTATAAAAATGTATTTTCATACTTTCATAGTGTTTTGACCCCAGTTTGGGGATTGACTATTTGCCCAAAGCTGGGACCCTAACAGACACTACCACCCAGGGTCAGGGTGGACCTGGGAACAACAGTAATTAAGAGGTGGTTCTATGCTTCTCATAACCTCCCAATCAAAGGCCTTGCTGCTGTATGTAGTTTATCATCATACCCAGTATGGTAAACCAAGTTTGGCTACAAAGTAACTAAAAATCCGTTTGTGACGTATGGTGACCATTAATAATCGAGTATAACTGAAGACTTCAATGTTAAAATAAAACAGTATTTAATTACAAATGTAAATAAATACTTAACAAGAACAAAGAAGTAAAAGTCAATCAAAGATTAACCATTTCAGTGAATACCTTGTTAGTAACACAGCTCGGTTTAACGTCCGGTAAATCCGAAATCAAAACCCAAATCACTGACGCACAATAATTCACACTAATTTGACTGGATAGTTCCACTCAATAATCACTGCAGTCAGTATCCTGATACCGCTATATATAAACCTAGCAGAAAACATATATTCCTAAGTCCAGAGTGTCACACTCGAACCTCAGTGTCAGTAGTTACTCATTTTCTTCTTATATGACAAAAACTGTCAAAACTAATTGTTTTTTTTTAGTGATGATATATTCGTAGCTTAACTTTGCAAATCAAGATCCAGGTGTATTTTCCATGTCTTTTGTAAATTTACAGGTGGTTTATGAGGTTAATATGGAAGAGGCACACTTATCCAGAACAACTGCAAAAAGAGGGTTTGTCAATCTTACAGTGCTGACCGCTTTCCTATGATTACTTTGTTGTGGGAGTTTGTGGTAATAACAAGAAAAAACAAAGAATGAGTTCATATGCTCACAAAAATTTCAGAATGATAACAATGTATCTGAAACTAATAGAAATTTTCATCTGTAGGAATTTGCAACCAAAGAATGTTCTAGAATAGTTTGGCCAAAATTTCGCAATGACATAAGCAGTCCAAAGAATGAGACGAATCATACAAAAAATTCTTGAAAAGTAATTCTGGGTAACTTTACAATATTTATTCTTGAAGAAGTGATGACAGGTATTCATAGTTGGGATAAAAATGATCTTGAAAAAAAAAAAAAAAAATCAACATCCTCTTCCAAGTGTTCCAAGAAGGAGGACTCAAGACACACCTTTCCAAAATAGAAATTAAGATCTGGAATTGAAATGAAAGAAGTTATGGCGCATACCCTGAATCCATCATCAAAATTCAGGATGCAACATTACTAAATAACAAATACTTCAAATAACTTGGTGTATGGATCAATTCTAACAAACTTTGTGTAGGACATAAGAACTGTCCTGGGTATGACAATAAACTACATCCACGTCCTAGGTAAGACGATAAACTACGTCTAACAGCAAGGCCTCAGATCAGGAGGTTTTGAGGAGCGTGGAACCACCTCTTAATTGCTGGTGTTCCCAGGTCCGCCCTGACCCGGGGTGGCAGTACCTGTAAGGGTCCCAGCTATGGGCAAATAGTTAACCCCCAAACTCGGATCAAAACACTATGAAAGTGTAAAAATAGGTTTTAATACCAGAAATACTTTGTATAAAAAATTATTACCAGCAATACATTTTTTAAAAGAAAAAAAATATATATTACCAGCAAAGGAAAATTCTTAGCAGAAATAGATTTTTGAAGGAAAAAATATTATCAGAAATAGATTTTTTGGAAAAAAAAATATTACCAACAATGAAAATTCTGTTGGCATTAAATAACCAATTGAGGTAAAACAAACCAAACCATAAGAAAATTGAATATAGAATAGGGATAGTTTTCGCAACATAAGGTGCTACAAAACCAAAACATTTATCTAAAAACTAGAGTTGTGTTCTTAAATAGCCTAAACAGATCAAGACATTCATTTGAACATCATGTATGGTATCTAACTCATTCAGAAATATCAAACATCAGCTGTATACAACTCCTTCCTCAGATCAATGATTAACAATGGCTTCAAGTGAATGGCTTCAAGCCTGTAGGTCTTAGTGGGGAGTTTTTTTCAAACTTCATGGTCTAGTAATAGAGAATCACAAAGAATTTTATCATATAACAGAAACCATATCACTTGACTATACTTTATATTATTATTTAATATTTAAAAGCATTATCCTCTATTATTTAATATTTAAAAAGTATTATATTCTATATTATCAATTATTTAATATTTTATTTAATAAGTATACACCGGAGGATGGTGAGGTGGTGTCTTCATAAAGGGAGGGTGCTGCATAATTTTTCATAAGAAAAAAATAACAGGTATTTTAAATATGTTAATAATAAAGTGAGGTCGGATAATTATTTAACAGGTCAAAAAGTTTTAAATTAATAACCTCAGAGAATTGGAAAATTTCCTCAAAAAAAAAAAAAAAAAAAAAAAAACATTTTTAAAAATAAATAATAAATAAACACACACACACACATTATTAATTATAGGTTTTTCAATATAACCCATTAATACCCACCATCCTCAAAATAGGCAAGTTAGCTTCAATAAGTTAAGTGTCTACATGTGGACAGACTTTTTTGAAAATATGCTAATTTTTAAATACCAAGTTTAATGGATAATTTTAATGAAACAAAGCAGGTGATATCAGAAAAATGATAATTAGCTTTTTTTTCTTTTTTTCTATCTTCATAAAATATGAAAAATAAGAGAATTTTACTTATCTTAATCTGTCAGTTAAAGCATCAAAAATATTAATGGGAGGCTCAGGTTTGCAAAAACTACTTAGCCTACAATTTAGATCACTACCACTGAAATTCCGTCATAAAATTAGATGATTTAGCAACATTTTTTACATGATATAGAATTCATTTAAAAATAAATCACATAAAAATGTATAAATAAAAAAACAAATAAAATAAAAAAACAAATAAGATAAAAAATAAATAAAATAAAAACAAATAAAATAAAAAACAAATAAAATAAAAAAACAAATAAAATAAAAAAAACAAATAAAATAAAAAAAACAAATAAAATAAAAAAAACAAATAAAATAAAAAAATAAATAAAATAAAAAACAAATAAGATAAAAAAATAAATAAAATAAAAGATATTTTCAAAAAGGTTAGTTTAGCAGAATTATATATAATTTGTAAGAAGTATAAAATAAATGTTTCTTTTCAAATCAAACAAGTTTCCAAACACAACAAAATTTGTAAAACTGTGTTTTGGTTGAATATGGTTTTATTAAAGAAAGAGCAAACAAAAGACTTTCATTACCTTTTCCCCATGGTCAGAAGCATATCTTAACTGTTGATCAAGCCACTGCAACTGATTGCCAGGGTCAGTCTTGCTGACGGTTTCCTTATCAAGGCTGTAGTAGAGGTTAGTGTTCAACGAAATGATTCGCAGGCCAGGACGGATTAGGCAGGAGTAGAAGCCACCTACAAGAGAGAAGTAAGATGCATTAGTAAATAGTGCCACATTGGTGAAGCACATGTTTAAGTAAGAAAAAAAATTCTGGGTTTAGAAGTAGAATTATAATTAGTTAAAAAAATAAATAAAAGTAAAAGAAAATGGCTACATCAGTAAACCAGTAAACCGTGCAAGGTAAGTGAGTTTCATTACTCCAGAATTTTTTCTACAATGAATAGACACAAGAGTCAATAAGCAGAATTTAAAATTTGAAAAACTGTAAAGATGACTTTGTGGAAGTCACATACAGATAAAAATGATTTTGTGTCGCATCCCGCCCCTGTGGGGAGCCACGAAAATACTGTTTGGTGTTGACGGTTGGGAGAGGAGTACTACAGTGTAACCCGGATATAAAAGACCCGGATATAAGAGAAACGCGGATATAAGAGAAACCCGGATATAAGAGAGATTTTCTCTGGTCCCAAATTAGAGCCTGTGTTAATGTATATATAATAAACCAAAACCGGATATAAGAGAAACCCGAATATAAGAGACTTCTTCTCCGGTCCTGACAACTCTCTTATATCCGGGTTACACTGTACTTGGATTTGTGGCTGTTTGGATTTTTTTTTTCTACATTGTAAATAAAGGAACAGGAAAGGTAAAGAATGCAGAATCCAAAAACAATAAGATTCAATATTTATAAGATGAAACATTATGGACATTCATCAGAACTAAATGTCTACATTCCCCCCCACCACCACCAGTTTAGACATTTGTTAAACATAAAGAGCTTTCCTTTTTAAGTACTAAACTATACCCACTCTATGTTGTGCCTCCATTATATAAAATATGTAAGGTTGAAGGGATGAAAATTTGTCCTTGTAAAAATATTCAATCTCTTCCACAATGAAAAAGGTAAGGAAAAAAGAAATCAGGTAAAATGTAAATCTAAAATTTTTCTATTCCAGAATTTGTTAAAATGCTCTTTTGGCCCTACCTACAATTGAACTTCCCATCCTGGGCTAACAAATTTATGAAGATATTAGACTCCTCCTTGGGCACCTCCAGGTGGTGTAATGGTTAGCAAGATTGTCTCGCTAGAACAATTATGACTGAGTAGTGAGTTTGATCCTTACTAGGTGCCCCATACTTTCGACCTTGTGCCACATCTAAGCTACGCTTGGAAAATAACTATTAGAGCTCCTCCTCTTCAGCTTAATAGATGTGTTCGAGGTAGTTGCAGTAGCAGGCTTGTCTCCCTTCCTACCAAAGTGGATTTAACCATTAGATATTATTTAAATTTATTGAAATTTCTCCTCAGTGAACATATTCCTGATGAAGTGCTGTCACTCAGTTTATTGAGTAAAGATCTTGTTTTGACACGATGGACATTTTTTTTAGTTCAATTAGGGCTTTTTACAAAACTGTTTTTGTTTTTAGTCCAGTTTCTTCTCACAAAAAGTTTTCATATGACAGGAAATAGACTAGATACAAGAATATTTCTTAATGACATTTCTTACTACTTCAACTTGGTCTGTTACTCTTACTGCTACTTGAACTTCCTACTTTATTCTGTTTATGGGGGACATTCCAAGGTGAAAGTATCTTCTTTTCAAATCTAAACAATATATGCTGTTAAAGGTTGACGGAGTGGTGGCCTTGAAAAAAGAAAGAAAAAGGCAAAAACAGATAAAGTGTAAATACAAGATTTTATGATCAAGAAATTGTTGGTGATTTTTATAAAAATCGTTTTTTTTTTGTCTTTCATTCTTAAGGCAGTTTTTGTATGACAAAATAGACAAGACACAATGATTTCTTAATCTCCTCTTGCCACTTCAACTCAAACTGTTACTCCAACTTGCTAGGTAGCCTTTTATTTATACATGTTGCAAGAATGTAGTTTTAAGCACAACAATATATGTGAATATTTAACAGAAAAATGCTTGTCTCTATTTGAATGTGAATATAAATTTCAAATAACTTAATAACTATACATTTTTAAAAGCTGAAACTTAGCAGATTAATAATTTGATATACGTTTTAAATGTTGTATAATCTATCTTTCTCCATGCATTATAAGTTGATTAAATTTCATTTAGTATCTAATCAATAGGGATATTGAATATAATTAATTTTCAATAAAAGAATCTTTTATTCTATCTGAAACTGATTAATTAATTAATATGTTCTAATTAGGCATTCACTATAATTTGACTCTGTCTAGTTGATTTTATTAATCTTAATTTATATAGATTTGTAAAGTTTTTCTTCACAAACACTAAAGCTGCTTTATTTACATTATCTACCATATTGTTTGAAAGAGAATGTCAGAAGAGACAATTACCTTTTAGGAATTGATCTTGTTCTTCAGGCTTTAGCAGAATATTCCAATTGCTAACTTTCAACAGTTGATCGTAATAGTCTCTGCCTTCATCGGCTGGCATCTGATTGGACGGAAATGCATCATGATTGCCAATTGTCGGATAGATGGTCACATTGCTGAACACTTCTTTGAGCAAGTCTGTCATATTTGCTATCACTTCATAAACCTTCTTCATGCTGTTATCAGAATTTTTTATATGAGGAATACTGTCTCTGAAAGAAGAATAAAAGATGAATACATAAAAACAGACTAAGAAATGACTACAACATGGCAGACAAGCGGAAGCTGGCTGATACAACGGCCAGGTGGGAGCTGGCCAATACGACAGATGAGTGATGTAGACCACGGATGGCTGGGAGCAGGCCAAGATGAATACAATGGACAGATGGGAGCTGGCCGAGATGTAGACATCAGACAGATGGGAACAGGCCCAGATGCAGACATCCGGCAGATGGGAGCTGGCCCAGATGCAGACATCCGGCAGATGGGAGCAGGCCCAGATGCAGACATCGGGCTGATGGGAGCAGGCCCAGATGCAGACATCCGGCAGATGGGAGCAGGCCCAGATGCAGACATCCGGCAGATGGGAGCAGGCCCAGATGCAGACATCGGCTGATGGGAGCAGGACCAGATGCAGACATCGGCTGATGGGAGCAGGACCAGATGCAGACATCGGGCTGATGGGAGCAGGCCAAGATGCAGACATCAGGCAGATGGGAGCTGGCCGAGACGCAGACATTGGATGGAGGGAGATGGTCAAGACAATGAGCAGATGGGAGCTGGTTGAGACAATGAGCAGATGGGAGCTGATTGAAACTACAAACAGATGGGAGCTGGCCAAGATGCAGACATCCGGCAGATGGGAGCAGGCCCAGATGCAGACATCTGGCAGATGGGAGCAGGCCCAGATGCAGACATCCGGCAGATGGGAGCAGGCCCAGATGCAGACAATGGGAGCAGGACAATGAGCAGATGGGATCTGATTGAAACTACAATCAGATGGGAGCTGGCCCAGATGCAGACATCCGGCAGATGGGAGCAGGCCCAGATGCAGACATCCGGCAGATGGGAGCAGCAGGCCCAGATGCAGACATCCGCAGATGGGAGCAGGCCCAGATGCAGACATCCGGCAGATGAGAGCAGGCCCAGATGCAGACATCCGGCAGATGGGAGCAGGCCCAGATGCAGACATCCGGCAGATGGGAGCAGGCCCAGATGCAGACATCGGCTGATGGGAGCAGGCCCAGATGCAGACATCCGGGAGATGGGAGCAGGCCCAGATGCAGACATCCGGCAGATGGGAGCAGGCCCAGATGCAGACATCCGGCAGATGGGAGCAGGCCCAGATGCAGACATCGGGCTGATGGGAGCAGGCCAAGATGCAGACATCGGGCAGATGGGAGCTGGCCGAGACACAGACATTGGATGGAGGGAGATGGTCAAGACAATGAGCAGATGGGAGCTGGTTGAGACAATGAGCAGATGGGAGCTGATTGAAACTACAAACAGATGGGAGCTGGCCAAGACACTGGCAACAGACAGATTGAAGCTAGTTGTGACACAGACATTGAATAGATGGGAGCTTATCAAGATACAGAGATGAATGGGACCCCTGGCCATTTTCATGAAGTTGTCTATCACTGAGATGCTGTGGCTGGTGGTTAGAATCATGTGCATGCTAAAGTTTGATGCCTGCCATGTAATATTGGATCAGATAATCTTCTCAATAAATGTTTATTCTCAAATATCTTTGACACCCAAGATCAGTGGTTCCTAAATGGTGCAGCACGCCTCATATGTGCGGCAGAAAAGGAGAGCAGGTGAGGCAGACTGACTGAAAGACAATGAAAGATTTAGAAACAGTTTCAGAAAATTCATGTGCGAAAAAAATATGATTCCGAAATTTGAATTATTATTATGGATTACTTGTAAATTGCATGCATGAGTCCTAGTATAGATTTTTATAAATAATTATTGACCAATTATATCATTGTGATATTTTTGCATTATATCAAGTATTAAGAACTAGCAGTAGAGCCCAGCGTTGCCCAGGGATGTAACAGTAAGAGATAGATCAAGTATCGACCATCATAAAGACTGAAAAATAAAATTGACAAAGATTATTGTTTAAGGTTGACGGACACGCATGTCTTAATTAGTTTTTTTTTTGTTTTTTTTTACGAATTGGTCAAACCCAAACAAAAACATTGTTTTCAATCATTATGATGAGTCTACCGATTGATTAGAATTTTATTATAAACAATTGTCTTGTAAATGGAATTTTTAAAGCATTCTGAATGTAAAAATAAAGAAAAAAGTGTGCAAGAAAATAAGAAACACTACCTGCCAAAAAAAAAAGTGAAGTTTTGTTGAAATCGGTTGAAAAATGTAGGAAATCCGATCCCATATATAAATGAACACACACACACACACACAAACAACCTGGGTTTTATAAGTATAACTCGATATGAGTTGTCCCCCCTTTCATTCTCATGATGCCTCTTAATCGTGTTTTCAAATTGATTTCATGCAAAAACAATTGTTTTTTCCATTTTTGGCAATGTTAAAACCACCACAAGGTAATTTTACATAGTCCTGTGAAGTTTTGTTGAAATTGGTTGAAAAATGTAGGAAATCCGATCCAATATACAAACGTACAGACACACACACTCACAATCTGCGTTTTATAATAAGTAAGATATAGTAACTAGGATCGGCAAATTGGAGAAGAGAGTTATCAATGATAATGTCCTGACTGTGAATCTGCAGTTATCTCACTTTAAACCTCTCTCAATATTTTTTATTTTTAAATGTACTTTTTATCACAAAATTTGGTGACGTAAAGCAAATTTTCAATCCAAAAATGTGGCCCAGAGAAAAAAAAAAGTTTGGGAACAACTGCCCTAGATTGTGTGTGTGTGTGTGTGTGTGTGCGTGTCTGTCTCTGTGTCTCTCTCTCTGCCTCTCTGTCTGTCTGTCTCTCTGTCTCTGCCTCTCTGTCTCTCTCTCTATGTGAGCATAAAATGGGGTCCTTATACTAGTCTTTCACTGAGCCAGATAAATCAATCCCCAAAAGTTTGTTTCGCTTCTCATTTACATGGATGTACACAAAGACTGGAAATTAAATCAACAGCAAGAAATGAAAACACTAATCCAGTTCTCAACAATTTGGTTTTTATTTCAATGGGGTCACCACTTGAACCCAGTATTCTCTCTGGTAATAGAGAAGTGGCACATAGGTCACTTCATCTCTTCTTACTGCCAAGCCAAGCAACAGCTACCAACATGACTAGATGGATAAATGGTTCCTCTCTGTCCCACCCTAATGGGGGGGAGGGTCTTTACTTATATAAGGCTGCAGATGGAATATCTGATTACTGACAGAGTGTCATTTGACCTCACATTTTCATTTATTTATTATTTTCTTCTCCTTTGCTCAAGTGGGTTGCCACATTGAACACCAGACTTCAAAGACTATCTTCAGACCATTAAAAATCTTGCGACACTTCTGACTCAGATAACATCATTTATAGGCCACTTAACTGTGTGTGTGTTCAGTCAGTAATATGGAGGGGTGCAGTTGCGACACGTGTGCTGTAGCATCCAATTTTAAAGAACAAAAGTTTAAAGGTGAAAAAAATTTCAATTTTACAGATCTGAAAAGGATAAACACTAAAGTAAAATTTTCAAATGCATTTTTATATTACAAATCATTTGCAATTCATTTTTATTTTACAAATCATTTGCAATTTATTTTTATAGTAAAAATCATTTCCAATGCATTTTTATAGTAAACATCATTTCCAATGCATTTTTATAGTAAACATCATTTCAAATTTGAAATTTATAAAATCCTTCTCTGAAAAGCATCTTTCAGGCAAACAGACTTCACCTCTATGGTTATTGCTCTTTCTAATATTGATAGAGGTTTCCTTCCTAACCTTTTGTTTTTGTTAATATGGAGACTTTCCACATTAACAAATATGATTATATCAGTATTTTCCATTTTACTTATGCAATCCATTTTTGTTGCTGCAGCTGTTGGAAATCTTCCATTGATATAGTTTTTGTTATTTGGTAAAACTCTGATTTTGATAATGATTGTCTATTGGCGTCTTTGTTGTAGCTGAGATACCAAAAATGCATATTAAATTTCTGATAACTTGGTTCTTACTTGGATAATCAACACAAAACAGTCCTTTCCCCTATTCCTTCCAACTGTCCTTAGCCATACAAAGCTAAACTTAGTCAATATAAGGTTTGCTAAGGTTATATGGAAAAAGGAATGCAATTTCACATTGTTGTAACACAATCTTCCTATCTTCGTTTTTTTCTTATATACAAAACCATATTGAGAATTACTGTATTTTCTTGTGTATAATAAGAGACATTTTGAAGGAAAATTAAAGGTAAAAAGGGTGGGGGAATATTATACACATTTTCAGAAATTTTTATTCAGTTTAAAATACCTCTTATCTGAAACAACAAGATTGCAGATATACTCAGCACAATAGATAATAAAACACAAAAGAGGAAGGTGATGCTAACAATTGTTTACAAAAGGTATTTGATATGTCGGCCATATTTGTTCTTTGGGAATTAGCGTCTTGTCTCAAAGACAGAAAATTCACCAAAAATGATTAAAAAAAAAAGTTAAATTAATAAACAAGATCTGTCTCATTTTGATAACATTAATGCTACAACAAAGCACCTTTCCTGGAAAATTTGAAGATAAGTTCTGAAACAGAAATCAGGAGAAGAAACATCCTATGGCTAAACAACTTGTTCATTTCTATTTATTAATATCATGAAAAATTAAATATTTAATGAAATACATATTCGACATTGAGATTTCAATGGATAACATGGTACAATTTTGCAAAAAAAAAAAAAAAAAAAAAAGTTACATACAGATGGTTGTATTATGGGGTTTTATTATACTCAAGAATGTAATTTCTTCCCTATTTTTAGCTTTGGAAATCTGGGGTCTTATTATATTCAAGTCATATTATCTTACTTATTATAAAACGCAGATTGTGTGTGTGTGTGTGTGTGTCTGTTTATATATTGGATCGATTTCCTACATTTTTCAACCGATTTCAACAAAACTTCACAGGACTACGTTACAATTACTTTCTTGTGGTTCTGATAGCGCCAAAAATTGGAAAAACAATTGTTTTTGCACGAAATCAATTTGAAAACACGATTAAGAGGCATTAATGAAAGGGGGACAACTCATATCGAGTTATACTTATTATAAAACCCAGGTTGTTTGTGTGTGTGTGTGTGTGTGTGTGTGTTCCTTTATATATGGGATAGGATTTCCTACATTTTTCAACCGATTTCAACAAAACTTCACTTTTTTTTTTTTGGCAGTGTTTCTTATTGTCTTAAACACTTTTTTCTTTATTTTTACATTCAGAATGCTTTAAAAATTCCATTTACAAGACAATTGTTTATAATAAAATTTTATTCAATCGGTAGATCCATAATGATTGAAAACAATGTTTTTGTTTCAGTTTGGGTTTGACCAATTCGTAAAAAAAAAAACTAATTAAGACATGCGTGTCCGTCAACCTTAAACAATAATCTTTGTCAATTTTATTTTTCAGTCTTTATGATGGTCGATACTTGATCTATCTCTTACTGTTACATCCCCGGGCAACGCCGGGCTCTACTGCTAGTACTTAATAAAATACAGTATATCTCTCCTTTAAGTTCCAAGCAACATTTCCAACAAGAAATTCAATATTGACAGCAGACAGAGAAAGAAAACTGCAGGAACTTTGAGACAAGATATGTAAAGGAAAGAGAGAAGAAAGGACTATTATTTGTAAGAAGAAAAAAATGTATAGTCGTTAGAAAAAGGAGCAGCCCAAAATGAGAGCGACAAATTGGAGAGATCAAAATTAAGCCAGTGTAGAAATTTAACTATCTAGGAAGTGTTTTAAAAGATGACAGAAAACGTGATGGTCCATTAAAATAGCAAAAGATGCTTTCTAAAAGCTAAACAAAGTATTAACAAACAGGAAAATGTTGTTAGAAACAAAGAATAGAGTGCTTGTTATGTCATATCAATCCTCCTATATGGCAGAGAATGCTGGATAAATTCTTCGTAGATGATAAAAAAGACAACAAAGATGTGGTTCTACAGGTGTATGCTGAGAATACCATGGACAGATAATATGAGATATGAGGAAGTTTTAAAGAAATTAATAATAAAAAGAATGCATTCTTTGAAGAGATAAATGAAATCTTTAGAACATTTAATTTGAAAAAAAAAAAATCACATAGGGATGGCTATACAACGTGGTTGTAGGATGCAATTTATTTCCTGTTTTTAGCTTCAGAAACACAGGGTAGTATTATACACAAAATACTATAATATTATACACAAATACTATAATATTATACACAAAATACTATAATATTATACACAAAAAATATGGTATGTATTTGTGATAACTTACTAACCAGTGCACCATGCTGAAGATCTCTACATGATTTTCTAAGCATAGCTTAGACGTGGAGCACACAATAACAATCAAACTGATTACTCAGTCATAATTGATCTCACAAGACAAGCTTACTGACCATTACACCACATCAAAGTGACCAATGTATGGAGTTGTATTATAGTCAAGTATATAATTTATTCCCTGTTCTTAGTTTCAGAAACACAGGGTCATATTATTCTCAAGTCGTATTATACGTAAGAAAATACAGTATATTACTGCTTTCAGTTCCAAGCAATGTTCCTGAGAAGAAATCCAATATTCACAGGAAGTGTTTTAAAAGAAGACAGAAAATTGGATGGCACATTGGAATAGCAAAAGATGCTTTCTAAAAATTAAACAAAGTATTAACAAACAGGAAAATATTGTTAGAAACAAAGAATAGAGTGCTGAACTGTTATGTAATATCAATCCTCCTATATGGCAGAGAATGCTGGAAAATTTTCACACAGAGGAAGAAAAGACAAGGCAACAGAAATGTGGTTCTACAGAAGGATGCTGAGAATACCATAGATCATGTGAACAATGAGGAAGTTTTAAAGAAAATAATAACAAAAAGGGCACTTATACTTTGCATCATAAAGAGATAACTGAAATCTCTAGGACACATAATGAAGAAGGAGGGTTTTGAGAATTTGATTCTCACAGGAGAAACATATTGAAGGTGAGAAGGGCAGAGATAATAATGAGTCACCTATTCAATGAGCTCGGGTAAACAGATGGCAGGACAGGAAACAGAAGGGATAGTAAAAGTAAACATTGCTAAGAGCCACAAAGGAGAAGAAGCTGAGGAGGACCATGACTGCACATGTCCAGAAGGGTCGTAGCATATAAAATAAACTCTTTCATATCATTATACCACAGCATAATAGATAACTATTAGCTGTTGTTAACTGGGGCAAGGATTGACCTGAAAATAAAACTGCCTTCAAAATGAAACCTCTCTCTTTTAATCATCTGAGAGAACCCCTTTTACCTTCCATCATTATGGCTGATGCTAACCTCCAGGAGAGTGATTCATTGCACCTTCTTGGTCTAACATTTTCCACTGAGATAAAGTGGAAAGATTATATTGAATAAATTGCTAAGTCTGGTTCACCATGTTGTGCTCGATAATTTTCCTACCAGAAACCCTGTACACATTTTTAAGTCTACCATTGTCCAGGCTTTGAATATTGCTACGTCTGGTCTGGTACTTCTATGTATTTAGAGATTCTTGATGAAATACAAAGAATCTGCAATATTACTGGTCCCAGTCTCATATCTTGGCTTCATGATGGTAACATTTAATTCCTTGTGCCTTTTCTATAAATATTTTTATGGTAATTGTTCTGATGGCATTTTCTCTATGGCAACTAGACTTTATGAATTTAAGAGTGGTCTTCAATTGGCGACAGGATCTCATCATTTTACAGTTGAGATGGCTAGATGTAACTGTAAGTTCTATGCTAACAGTTTCTTCTATCACACTTCTCACTTGTGGAACCTCTTCTGGCCTCAGTCAACTTTGATCTTCATTTAACTGCTATATGTTATGCTATTCTCAATTCCTGTTCTTTTATTGTTCTCACTCCTTAATAATGTTTTGCTTTTTCTCATTCTCTCACATTCAGTAACTCCTTGTGTCTTAGTGGCTTTATTGCCTTGCTTGGGGGATGAAATGATTAAACAAAAACAAAAAAAAAGATAAAAAGAAGGGAAACTGATCACTACCACTGAGTATCAAGTTTAATCTTACCTAGGTGTTCCATGGCCTTGTGACAAACCTAAACTGAGATTGGTAAATAGCATAGAATAAGTTTAAAGTTCATTTTGAGAGTATGGTCAGGTCTTTTCTATTTCATAGCTAAACCTATGTACATTTTGGTGGAATGAAAGTCTTATTGATTTTTATTAATAGTAGGTGTTTCATGACAGTAAGCTAAACAGATATCACGTCTGATGAAACTATTTGTAGCAATGAAAGTGACTCAAGGCAAGTCCTCCTGAATTTAGACAATTGGTGCAACAATCTTCCTACGCTTACCTTCCACCTCAATTTGTCCTTCTGAACTAAGCTTAGTAAATATAAGGCATTTTTACTCCCATCACCCCCAATTATGTCAAATTTCTTTTTTCCAGTTAAATAAAGCATTTTTATTTTAGTTTTTCTCTTGGGTCGGAAACATATGCCAACAAAACACCGCAAATCACTTGCATAAAGAAAATAAACGACGTACATTTAAAGCTTAGCTGAATGACCTTAAAGAGAAAAGGTCATTCTGTTAAAAACCTAATTTAAAGTTAAAAGGTTAACTGTATAAAATTTTAGTTCAGCTGTCATAGAAATGAGATGATACATTCAAAATATACAAGGTTTCACCTTAAAGTGATATCAACAGATTACAATGATGTTATCTCTACACAAGGCCCAAGAGCCATTCGAGGTAGAGGGTTACAGAGTAAGATGTACAGTTTATGCAGATATATGGGGATGATTAGTTAATCCGAGACTTCAACAGATTAAGATTGTAGTGATCGAGGAAGCATCCTCTTGGGAGTCAGTTCCATAAAATGGCAGTTTGCAGGAAGAAGTTGCTAGAGTGGCACTTACATCTCACCAATGGAATACGAAGGGAATGAGGGTGGGTCACTACAATGGGCGTAGCAATGGCATGTCTTAGCCATAAAAATGTTAGAGCTGGTAGAACTAAGGAATGTAGTTCATCTGAACACTTAACATGGAAATAGTGATAGACCAGCAAGATATTTCGTCTATGAAAAAAGGGGTTGTAGATCGTTCGGTTGGCAAGGTCGAATTTACTGCTTATAAACTTCAACTTTCCATGAATCTCTCACGTACATTCATAACTGGTCATGGCATATCAAATGTAAACAAATGATGTCACACACTTTGTAGCCCGAGAGGTAAGGCACGTCAGGCTATATGACGGTTCCATATAGGATACAGGTTCAAATCCTGTCAAAGGATGAATATTTTCTATGAAAATTTCTCGAACATTCAGGCCGGAAAATGTTACTGAATACTGTTTATTATAAACAGAGCATTTACTTAAATACTTGTATCTATAAAAAGAATGTTAAACATAAAAATGTCTTTAAATAATTGTCGGACTTTGTCCATTTCATAATGTGTGACGTCATTTCTATCTATATTTATGAGATGATGCATTGTAACTATTTACACTATTTACATTGTTCAGATTATTGTCCTCATCTTTCTTGTCATGTCCACGTTTCAGCTGGGTTTTTTTTGGGTGATTGGAATTTCAAACTTTTATTTCTTCCACATGGGGCAGATTGTTCTCGTTCCACATGCCATGCATTTTCTGGATATGCCAGTTTCAGTTATTTTCCTTTAGTTTTTGTTCACCTCTGCTGTGGCCTGATATTGAACTCACAACATTTTGAGTCAAGTCACTTTTGGATTACTTCAACCACTTTTATCGACTGAACCATGTGTCAACAAAGATGAGAACAACAGTCTAAACAATGTAAATAGTGCAAATAATAAATATTTCATTGTATTGAATAAGCAGACATTTTTAAGTGGAATTTGCAAAATTCTCAATAATAATATGAAGATGAAGAAATCAAAATAATCCAAGAAATGAACAAAATGTAATACAAGACAAAGCAACTATAAGATATCAAATTAAAGCAATTATAAGACAGTAAAAAAAAGAAACAGGATTCACATGCAAAAGAAATACAGTCAAATGGTTATAGCCTTTTGAATTTAAGGCCAGAAAGAAAGAAATGTATAGGCATTATATTTTCTTTTATATAATACATGAGTATAATATGACCCCCTGTTTTTGAAGCTAAAAAACAGCGAATAAATTACATCTTTGAGTATTATACAACCCTATGTTTTTGAAGCTAAAAACAGGCAATAAATTACATCCTTTGTATTATACGACCCCATGTTTTTGAAGCTAAAAAACATACAATAAATTACATCTTTGAGTATTATACAACCCCATGTTTTTGAAGCTAAGAAACGGAATAAATGACATCTTTGAATATTATACAACCCCATATTTTTTAAGCTAAAAAACAGGCAATAAATTACATCCTTGAGTATTATACAACCCTATGTTTTTGAAGCTAAAAAACAGGCAATAAATTACATCCTTTGTATTATACAACCCCATATTTTTGAAGCTAAAAAACAGGCAATAAATTACATCCTTTGTATTATACAACCCCATATTTTTGAAGCTAAAAAACAGGCAATAAATTACATCTTTGAGTATTATACAACCCTATGTTTTGAAGCTAAAAAACAGGCAATAAATTACATCCTTTGTATTATACAACCCCATATTTTTGAAGCTAAAAAACAGGCAATAAATTACATCTTTGAGTATTATACAACCCTATGTTTTGAAGCTAAAAACAGGCAATAAATTACATCCTTTGTATTATACAACCCCATATTTTTGAAGCTAAAAACAGGCAATAAATTACATCCTTGAGTATTATACAACCCTATTTTTTTTTGAAGCTAAAAACATGCAATAAATTACATCTTTGAGTATTATACAACCCCATATTTTTGAAGCTAAAAAACAGGCAATAAATTATATCTCTGAATAATATACAACCCCATATTTTTTAAGCTAAAAAACAGGCAATAAATTACATCCTTGAGTATTATACAACCCTATGTTTTTTTGAAGCTAAAAACAGGCAATAAATTACATCCTTTGTATTATACAACCCCATATTTTTGAAGCTAAAAAACAGGCAATAAATTACATCCTTTGTATTATACAACCCCATATTTTTTGAAGCTAAAAAACAGGCAATAAATTACATCTTTGAGTATTATACAACCCTATGTTTTGAAGCTAAAAACAGGCAATAAATTACATCCTTTGTATTATACAACCCCATATTTTTGAAGCTAAAAACAGGCAATAAATTACATCTTTGAGTATTATACAACCCTATGTTTTGAAGCTAAAAAACAGGCAATAAATTACATCCTTTGTATTATACAACCCCATATTTTTGAAGCTAAAAAACAGGCAATAAATTACATCCTTGAGTATTATACAACCCTATTTTTTTGAAGCTAAAAAACATGCAATAAATTACATCTTTGAGTATTATACAACCCCATATTTTTGAAGCTAAAAAACAGGCAATAAATTATATCTCTGAATAATATACAACCCCATATTTTTGAAGCTAAAAAACAGGCAATAAATTACATCTTTGAGTATTATACAACCCTATGTTTTTGAAGCTAAAAAACAGGCAATAAATTACATCCTTTGTATTATACAACCCCATATTTTTTAAGCTAAAAAACAGGCAATAAATTACATCCTTTGTATTATACAACCCCATATTTTTGAAGCTAAAAAACAGGCAATAAATTACATCCTTTGTATTATACAACCCCATATTTTTGAAGCTAAAAAACAGGCAATAAATTATATCTCTGAATAATATACAACCCCATATTTTTGAAGCTAAAAAACAGGCAATAAATTACATCCTTGAGTATTATACAACCCCATAGTACAGCCATTACTATGTAATGTAATGCATAAGCAAAAATCTCTCATTTTGATACAATTTTTTTCGTAGGTACCAATGTTAATCTTTGTCAAAATAAGCTTCATACTGACATTCAGCTCTTAGTTACACTAATCATTAATTAAATTTCGTTATTACCGTTACAACTATTACAATGATCCATCTAATTTTGTCACTTACAAGTATTTCAGAAATCTGGGGGGGAAAAAAAGAAACATTTCGGCTCCTGGACAATCAAAATTAATTACGGAGGATAATCATTACAAGCTCCAATTTTAATCCAATCTTTTGAGCATGCTGAACAACTGCAAGAGATTAAATCCAACAATGTAATCAACAACAACAATGATGATAATAATAATGTGGAGGAGGAGGAGGTTAATCTAAATAATTCTAAGTTATGCTTGGTTGGTTAAGAGAGATTTAAAGATGTGAAAGTTCATGCATGAACATTTTCTAGCAAACTTTCCCATTCTTTAAAATTCGTAGAATTCTTTCTTTTGAATAATCGATATTTTAGTGATTAGTCTATTTAGTACTGTGCATGACCAAAGTTGCAGAATCTAATGTCAGTCTAATAAACACCAAATTGGCAACACAGTTTTCAAATTGAAAAATGCAATCAACAAACCAGTTCAAATCCCAGTTAAGATTACTTATATAACCTGGAAAAGAGACAACTCCAACTGTACTGTCCTATCCCCAATCATCTATTGTCTTGTCATAATCCATCCTGTGTATGGCGATAAACTACATCCACATCCCGAGTAAGATAATAAACTACATCCAACAGCAAGGCCACTGATCAGGAGGTTTTGAGGAACATGAAACCACCTCTTAATTGCTGGTGTTCCCAGGTCCACCCTGACCTGGAGTGGTAGCACCTGTTAGGGTCCCAGCTAAGGGCAAATAGTTAGCACCCAAACTCGAATCAAAACACTATGAAAGTGTAAAAATAGGTTTTAATACCAGAAATACTTTGTAAAAAAAATTATTACCAGCAATACATTTTTGAAAGACAAAGATTACCAGCAATACATTTTGGATAAAAAAAAAAAAAAAAAAAAATTACATTTTTGAAGAAAAAAATTTACCAGAAATAGATTTGTCCTAGAAAAAATATTACCAAAAATAGATTTTTTGTAAGAAAAAAATATTACCACAAATAAATTTTGGAAAAAAAATATTACCAACAATAAAAATTTTGTCGGCATTAAATAACCCATTGCAGTTGATATGCTGCAAAACAAAACAAACCAAACTTGTCATGATGATGGACAATTGGTAAACATTTGAGTCTGGGGTTCTTCCCAGCTATTGACAACCTTTAACCTTCTTTTTAGAACTGGAGAGAAGATGGGCACTGCCAAATAATTTTCATTGCTCAGGGAAAAGGTATAAACAGCCAAATCCAAGTTGGCACCCCAAGAACTTCCTCTAGACAATGGTAATGGTAACATTAGCCATTTTCTTGTAAGGAAATATTCAGCATTTATTGACCAATCAGCCAGAGTTGCTGTCAATCAAAATTTATAAAAATTTTCTCTTGAAATAATTTTTTAGCAAAATAGGTTTCTCAAGTAGCTGCTATCGCTCTTTCCAGTATTGACAGGAAATTCCTTCCTAACCTTTTACTTTCGCTTCAACAACAAACACATAAAAGCAAGGAACCACTAGTGATCCCTATTTTCATTTGAAGTTTTGTTAATGGCATTTTAATTCTATAGTTGTTTATTTTGCATTTTAACAATGTTTTTAGTTTATTACTCTAAAAATATTTTGATGTCTGAACAAAATTACTCAATTTTATGAAACTATACGTACTGATTTGTTAAACATTTATAGCCAGAAAATATTTCTAGGTTATAAGAATTTTTGAGATAATAATGATTTACAGATACGCGTCCTATTAATTAACACATAACTAGGAGGAAGAGGTGGATTCATACCTTTCTCAAAGCCATTTTAACGTAAGTAAATATAACAAACCCAACTGGAATTAGAACTTGTCACTGATTTTGAATTCTGAGTTGTTGTTCATTATACCACCCACACTATCAAGCTTATAGCACCTGGTATTCCCAAATATTCTCTCATCTAGGTATTGATCAGGCTCAATATTGCTTAACTTTGATTATATAAGAACCAGTGAAACTATATGTACCATTATATGATCAGAATGCTATTATCACAAGCAATACAATTGCAGAAAGGTGTTTACTTGTTTTTCCTAAACTATACAAAAGTATTTGAAAAGGTACAACCCAAAGATCTATTTGAACTACTAGGAAAACAAGTGATTAAGGAAAGATATTAGAATGATCCAGAACATTTACTGGGAACAAACTGTCTTATTTCAAACTCAGTCAAATTAAATAGCACAGGCACATGCCATAGACATGTATAAGTTTCTTGCAGACAATGTGTAATGGACAAAGAATCAGCTCTTTTATAACAAATTTAATTGATTGAACACTGGGACCTCTTAACCCTTTCAATGTCAGTTTTCATTTTAATTACACTCATCTACCAATACTTATTTCAAATAGATGCATAATATTTCATAGGAACCAAATATATGCATAATATTTCATAGGAACCCAAATATATGCATAATATTTCATAGGAACCAAATATATGCATAATATTTCATAGGAACCAAATATATGCATAATATTTCATAGGAACCAAATATATGCATATTTCATAGGAACCAAATACATGCATAATATTTCAGAAATCAAATATATGCATAATATTTCATAGAAACCTAATATGTGCATAATATCTGTTTTAGAAAATAGATGTATATTATTTTTTAGAAATGAAAGAAATGCAGATTTTTTTTTTTTTAGAAAATCAAATAGATGTGTAACATTTTTTAAAAAATAGATGCGTAATATCATTTTAGAAATAAAATAGATGTATAATATTTTTAGAACTCAAAAAGATACATAATAATTTTTAAAAACTGAAACAGATTCATAATAATTTTTAGAAATTAGATGAATAATTTTTTTTTTAAGCCTTTCACCCCAGGCAAGGCAGGAATGCCACTAGCACACAAGTGATTACAGAGAGTGGAAGCAAGAGTAAAGAGGTGTGATAGCGGAAAGGATGAAGAGAAGGACGGAAAACAGATCAAGGCATCTGGAGATGTCAATAAACATTGCATTTGAATAATTGAAGATTATAGCTATCAGGGAAGCAAGTAAGAGGAAAGAAGTTCCACAGATGGGAAGTGCAAGACATGAAGCTATTGGAGTAGAAGAGACAGCTACATTTAACAGTTTTGACAGTGAAAGGGTAGCACTGAGATGCCAATTTAGTAGCATGCTTAAATCCATGCAGCAAAAGTAACTCATCAGAGCAGTTTACAAATCTAAGAGATGCATTATATTTTAAAAACAAAAATCCAGCTGCTAATAAATAATTAAAAAAAAAAAAAATAATTCCAATTCATAATTAATTGAAAAAGAAATTTCTCAACTGCACCTGTCGTCATTGCAAACTTTGACATCTGAGCATGACAAAGGTATCGGAAAAGAAGATCTGTAAGAAGTTCTCCTTAATTGCTAGTAGATTACTACTTACCCTGTCCACAAAATGAAATCAGGATTTGCTTCAAGAGCTTTCATGGCATTCACTGCAGATACTACCAGTGCCAATGGAGAATCACATGAATAGTTGCCATATACACCAACAGTCTGCCAGGGGGACTTTGATTTGCTTGAGTGGCACATATTGTTGGGGTCACCAACCGTGCTGTAGTTGAAATCATAATGGAAGTCTGTGATTTGCCATATCAAGCCTGTAATTAAAATAAGTTTTTAAGTTAACCATTGGAAACAAATGCAACTTGTTGTATCGTAAAAGTTGAATGATACACCTAGAAAAATATGTGCTTAATATATTTATTCAGCACCAGTATCCATTGCTAATGGATATATACAAAAAACATAGAACCATAAGTTATAAAACAATTAACAAGACAACTTACAAGGAATAGAGGAGGGTTAAATGCTGTATAGTCAAAGTAAGATCAGTTCGAATAATAATCAGCTTAGTATCAAGTTATTAATTAACTGTTGAAGTCCTTAATTGTAGACTATTTAAGGCTATGAGCCAGGCCATCTGGTAGAGTGCTGAAGGGGGTGCTAGCTACTCTACAACAATCTTACTTATTATAAAATGCAGATTGTGTGTGTGTGTGTCTGTACGTTTATATATTGGATCAGATTTCCTACATTTTTCAACTGATTTCAACAAAACTTCACAGGACTGCGTAAAATTACCTTGCGATGGTTCTGACAGCACCAAAAATTGGCAAAACACAATTGTTTTTGCACAAAATCAATTTGGAAACACAATTAAGTCGCCAGAATGAAAGGGGGACAACTCATATCGAGTTACACTTATTATAAAACCCAGGTTGTGTGTGTGTGTGTGTGTGTGTGTGTGTGTGTGTTCATTTATATATGGGATTGGATTTCAACAAAACTTCACTTTTTTTTTTGGCAGGTAGTGTTTCTTATTCTCTTGCACACTTTTTTCTTTATTTTTACATTCAGAATGCTTTAAAAATTCCATTTACAAGACAATTGTTTATAATAAAATTCTATTCAATCGGTAGACTCATAACAATTGAAAACAATGTTTTTGTTTGAGTTTGGGTTTGACCAATTCGTTAAAAAAAAACAAAAAAAAAACTAATTAAGACATGCGTGTCCATCAACTTTAAACAATAATCTTTGCCAATTTTATTTTCCAGTCTTTATGATGGTTGATACTTGATCTATCTCTTACTGTTACATCCCCGGGCAACGATGGGCTCTACTGCTAGTTGTCTATATTCTTTAAGAAGTATCATTAACCAATCAAATATTTTGGACAACAGGTTTCACTTGTCATGCTTTG
The DNA here is from genome assembly GCA_903632075.3 of Acanthosepion pharaonis. NCBI lineage: Eukaryota > Metazoa > Mollusca > Cephalopoda > Sepiida > Sepiidae > Acanthosepion > Acanthosepion pharaonis. The sequence goes on along the minus strand of CAHIKZ030003380.1, from coordinate 2,584,803 downwards.
CTTGAAATTAGATTTCTTTTTACCACATCAAAACCTGTTGACTGGACGTAAATGCTATGAAAGCGAAATTAAAAATAAAAAAAGTCACTCTTGTAGGGGGCTCCTATGCATCACATCTGACTCACAAAAGACGCCACCCCCCAAAAAATAAAATAAAATTTAAAAGTCTGAGTCAGTCAGAAACATTGCCACTAACACAAAAGCATGACAAAATACACTAAGTCATCCATCTTGACTGCTTAAAAAAGACCCACTCATGATACTCAAGGCAGTAGGCAAGCAGTTACAGAGTATACCAATGTGTCCCTACCCTCATGGTCAACCAATCCACTGCAAACTTCAATGCTAGGTTTGTACATAACTGACTTATCATCCTGGTCACTTCCCTTGCCCACAAAGAGACATTCCGCTTTGATCCATGTATACTAATAATACAAAGAATTATATTTCAACATATCTAGTCTTTTATTTTTCCAACTCACTGGCAGTACTTTCTTGCTTCTGTTGCTTCTCTTGAAACCATACACAAAGAAATGTTAGAATTGGACACTGCCATTTTGCTACCAAGAACTCTAACACCAAATATTTTATGATTTGTTTTCTTTAACAGCATATCTACTCCTTATGGGTTATTTAATGCTGAAATTCAATTCACTGGGGAGCTTTGAAGTAATACAAATACAATATATGTTCTGCTTTCACAGTTGCATACATGATAAATGATACTTAGCTTTTGTGCATATATAGTTATTTTCCAAGCATAGCTTAGATGTGGCACAAGGCCGAAAGTATGGGGCATAATTACTAGAAGCATTGTTAAGTGTGTTTTATGTTGCAGTGTTGAAGTTATATTTTGGAATAGAGTTTAAGAAATTCTAAGATATTATATGAATTAATATCATGAAAGAGTTCTGTCATGTTGGTTGATTTTGTTTCACGGTATATCAACACCTCTGTGGGTTATTTAATGCTAAAATCTAAATATTTTGAACACAACCACACAATTGGCATCAACTAAATATATTTTCAACACAGTTGTATGCCTTCAACTACAGATAAAATGTATTGTTACTCATTTTGCTATAAAATCTATTGTTGGTCATTTTACTATAAATATGTAGTGTTGGTAATTTTTTTAGATAAAAAGGTATTGCTGGTATTTTTACAATAAAAATGTATTTTTATACTTTTATTGTGTTTTGTTTTAATTTGAGGGTTCACTATTTTCCCATAGCTGGGAACTTAACACATGCTTCTATCCTGGGTCAGGGTGTAACTTGGAACAGCAGCAATTAAGAGGAGGTTCCACATCCCTCAAAACCTCCATTCTCCCAATCAGAGGCCTTGCTGCCAAATATAGTTTATCATCATAGCTGGGAACTCATCATTATGGCATGGCATGTTTAAACATTTCATTATTTAAAATGGTTAATCGCTAAAATAAATGTGCTGAGGAAATGTAACTTTTACCAACAAACACAATGGAGACTATAAAGAAATTCATGTCACCTGTTGATGAAAAAAACCATAAAACACCATTTACAGTTTAATCAAACAGGTAAATAATGATTAGTAATTGAGGATCAAGCACATAAAGAAGTTTAACTATTTGACTCATGTCATAACAAATTTAGTATATAGGAGAAAAGGAAATTGAACATAAATTAGACGTCACTAGAGAGAGTTTCACCCAACACCAAAAATTGCTACAAAGTCAAAATATCAGCCTGAAAACTCAAAGTCATGTTCTTAAATAGTTTCATCAGATTGAGGCATTCATATGGATGCCATGTATGGTGCCGGACCCGTTCAGAAATATCTAAACTGTCAGGTGTAGACAACTATTTTCTAAGATCAATGGTTAAAAAAGGTTTTGTGCAAGTGGAACCTGTAGGTCTTGGCAAAGATCAACCTTCTTTGAACATTATTGTCTGAAAATGCAGAATCACAACCAAAGAACTGTACCAAATAACAGAAACCACGTCACTTAAGGACTACCAACAGCAGTAACAATTAAAATGGATATCACATTCTGTCTATATTTCTGAGATGAGGTATTATGTACACTATTTACATTATTCAGACTATTGTCCTCATCTTTTTCGCCATATCTATCACAACATTTCGGCCGTTGTACGCTCCAGCCTTCTTCAGGTGGTTGGAATGTCGAACCTAACCCTTTATGTCCTTGAGGACACATGGCACAGTGGATAAAGGCATTGGCTAAATCCAGTGACAGGACCCAAAGAGTGTGAGTTCAATACCTGGTTAAGGCAGTGGAGAACTTTCAGAGGGAAAATTAACGGGAGATAACTGATAACTGACATCCATCAAACATGGCACGTGGAATTAGAACAGTCTACCCCAGTGAGCGAAATAAAAGGTTCAGTTCGACATTTCAACCACCTGAAGAAGGCCGGAGCGTACAACGGCCGAAACACTGTGATAGATATGGCAAAAAAGATAAGGACAATAGTCCGAATAATGTAAATAATGTGGATATCACATGTAACTCGAAGTGAAAATAATGATATACTCAAAATGTTGGCATTCCACACTACTTTAGGACAGAAATCCTTATTAATACTGGAAAGAGCAATAACTGCTACTGGACTTGAAAAACCTATTTTCCAGAAAAATTGTTTTAAGAGAAAGACTTAGTCAATGAATGTCAAATGTTTCCTTGTTGGGAAATGGCTAATGTTGTCATTACCACAACAGATGACAGAAACTGTGACACAAAGATCCAAAGGTCTATTGGAATAGTGATGGATGCCATTCAGAGGCTAAATAAAGTATTAAGAGATTGGAAAATATTAAAAAATATAAAAAGGAAGAGTACTGAATTATTGTGTGATTAGTCCTATCCTAATATATGGCAAAGAATGCTGGACAATTTCCTCAGAGCTGTAGAGAAGACAAGGCAACAGAGACGTGGTTCAATAGAAAGGATGCTGGGAATATCATAGACAGAGCATGCGAGCAACAAGGAAGTTTTAAGGAAAATGTGAAAGGATGCTTATACTTAGAATCTGAAAGACGATTGAAATTTCTGGGACACATGAAATTAGCCATTTCTATACAGGAAACATTTAGCTTTCATTGACCAAACAGTGTTAATGTTGGTTGAAATGTTTGAAATGATTTCATTAAAACAGTTTTTCAGGAAAATAAACTTTTTATGCCCACTGATAACACTCTTTCTAATATTGATGGGAGTTTCCTTCCTAACCTTTTGTTTAAGATAATGTGGAAAGTCAACACTTAGATTATTTTCTTTTCTAGTTACATGTGCTATCCATTTTAGTTGTTGCTGCTGTTGGAAGTATTCAAGTGATGTGGTTTCTGTAAAGCTCTTTGTGATTCTGTAGTGCCAGTCTACAGGATCTGATGAAGGATTGTCTCTAAGACCTGAAAAATTTATTTGCTTGAAACTGTTCATATCCATCAGCCAAAAACAATAATAGAAAATTTTTATTACAGAAGTGTTAAACTATGTCAATAATAATGATTCATGTTAAAAATTTAATTTTTTTTTTATTCACCACCTGCCATTTTTAAGGCTATGGTATAGGCTGTCATGGCTCTCCCCCTCCCACTTTCTGTTTTTTTATTATCTATGAATTGCCATGAAAAATAGTGGAGTGGTTTCCCATTGCCTTCTCTATGGCTTTGAATTCGCAGTTGACCATCTTCTACGCTGGCTTCCACCCAATACTCAAGAGCTCAGCTTACCCTGCTATTTAACCCTTAGCTGGAGGGAGAGGTAATGGGTTCATGCCTTTCTCCAAAGGCATTTGTGTGAACATTATACTAGGTGATATTTTAATGGCTTCCTGATGATGATTATTGTGATGCTACCCAACACATCCACACTTATTCACTTCTGATCAGATTTAAATTAAAAATTAAAAAAAAAAAAAAAAATGAGAATGAATGCTTTTCTCTTGTTGAATTTCAATTGTCATCTAGAACAAAGTGATCAAAAGATAGTTCAATATGTTTCGAGGCTTAACACATATCAACAATCAACGGTCAATTACAAAATCCAACTTCAAGAACCAACTTCATAATAGCCAACTTAAGCAATAAGAATTTTTCCGAGTTGATTTATAGCTTCGACTGACGTCTCAACATTGCTTTCCCATTAAAAGCGTCACTACAAATAAACTTGTTGTCAATGAAAATGTATCAGAAAATGCCAAGCACAAAAATAACTTGTAATCAGTACAAAATAACTCAAAGTTGATGTTATAATAAAAACTGCCAACCATGCATTATGTCATGTTCGGCAGTCAATGTGGTAAGCTAAAAAAAAGCAATTATTAAAAGTAAGTATTTAAATTTTTTAGAAATTTACCTGTAACCAATTATTCATCTGATGTCTGGTTAGCAATTTACCAAGAACTTATATTACTATTTTATTGATTGGTACACTAGAGAACCATTAATCAAATGTTTCTATTCAGCGATATTTATTAGAGATTGCATATGTAACCTTTTAATGTTACTGATGGGATTTATGAAATAGATCAGAATTGATTCATGCTTATGCAAACATTTAACATATGAGCAGATATGTCATCTACATATAAAGGAATGCAGTGTTATAAATTAATGTAATAAACCTGACTGGAATTTGAACTTGGATCTCTGATTTCTCATTCCAAGCCATCATCCATTACACCGCCCACACATTCCACATTACAGTACCTGGTATTCCCAAGCGATCATCTATCTAGGTATTGACCAGTCTTGACATTGCTTAACATTTTCACTGCCAGAGGTCAATTACAAAATCCGACTTCAAATGTCAGCTTAGACAATGAAATATTTTATGTGTTGATTTATAGTGTCAACTGAAGTCTTAAAATTTGTTTTCACGCTAAATGTATCACTGCAAATAAACTTGTTGGCTGAAAAATGATTGAAGATGAAAATATATTAGAAAGCTGCCAGGCCTGAGATGACTCATAATAGTGTTATGATAAAAGCTACTAACCACAAGTTGGCAGTCCCTCTGTTAAAGACTTACTCTAAATTTTTTGATGGAAGGTTAAAAATAAAAATAATTAAAAGATGCCAAACAAAACCAAATTAAAACTTCACTGTTACTTTGTTTGCTTTTCTAACAAAGACAAATTGAAGCAAAGCTGAGCCTTGCAATGTTTTTGTATGTCAAAAGTTTATAAACAAACCTTCACTCTCTCTTTCTCTCTCCCTCTTTTGAAACCAAGAAACAAAAAAAAAAAAGGGAATCAGGTCAATTAAATCAAACTGTCATTATAATTCATTTCTTTATTTTTCGATCTCTCTTTATGTTCCTCTTCTGAAAACGAGAAAGAACCTAGAAATTAGTACAAGTAATTCAAGCTGTCATTATAATTTAGTCCTGCCGAGTGGAAGATTTTCATCTTACCCAATTAAATAGTCAAATGGCAAGCCAAAAAACAGTCAAGGCTTGTAAGATTTGCCTCTGCAAAATATCTTTAACCCTTTGGCCTTCAACTCACCTAAACCTGCCTTATAAATATTTGTGGTCAAAGTGTCATTGTTTGTGTAACATCCTGTGTTATTCGCAATGATGTTGTCATATATTATGGCAGTGTATACATACAGCTGGTTACAGCAGGTTGAACACTGATAACGGATATTTACAGGGCGGGTTCAATGCTAAAGTGTTAAGAGAACAGTGGACTGCGTGGAGTGAGTAGCCCTGGTCAAATGCAAAATAAGTAAGAGAACGTCCAACAAACAGAATTGACAAAGTTTGCAATAACAAGACAAACAAACAAAAAAAAATAGAAATAGGCCAAGAAATAATATTATGCAAGCAAACAATATATGCAAATATCAATAGGGGACAGGCAGGACTTCCAGCAACATCTAGCTAGATTATTGCAGTGGAAATTAGTGGGGGCAAGTTTGGGAATAAGTAGTGGGAGAGGCTTAAGGATAGCACTAGGACTTTCACTATCGAATATAGCCAACAACTAGCCCTAGATAAGGCGAACAAGATGAAGTCTCTTAAATAAAGTCTGTCCTGAGTGAAACTGGGAGTATTCCTTAGACATATGTTTAGCCAGGCAAGCTAGGGAGCATGAGGCTAGCAAGCATTACCAGGATCAGTTAGTTAAGCATAGGTTAAACAAGATATCTAACGAAACAATGAACATGGGCACAGAATTGCACAAGGAAGAGATTCATTAAGGTTCTGAACATTACATTTGAGAGGTCAAGACCCCAGAGGGGTGCAGTCTGAGGTCGACTAAGAACATGGGCAAGGCATTTTGGTGGTACTAGACAGGCCTCAAGATCACCAACCAACTTTAATCTGCAAAAATTTAAATGCAATGTCAATCATTATCTACTGTCCTCCGATTACTCTTTACTCTTCCTGCTCATATTAATGTTTCTGTTCCTAATTATTCTACACCCTGTAACCACTTGGGTTTTAGTGACTTTACCGCCTTGCAAGGGGTGATACCAATTAAAGAAAAAAAAAAAAAAGCTTTCACACAGGCCACGATGGATAAATTGTCTTCTAAATTAAGCAAAAATGAAAATGACACTGACATCTCATTTTAACAGATATACCTATGAAAATGTCAGAAAAATATCTTGAAATACTAAATCAACATTGCCTTCAACCATGGCCTCTACACGACTTTGGAATCTCCTGCAACTCTTCTGGATGGTCTCCTTGTTTAATTAATGAATGCTGCCATAATCCTTGCCTTCATTTCATCTTTGGTGTTACAAGGGGGCTTGTTGATCTCTCGCTCAACTGCACCATACATATAATAATCAAGGGGGTGGCAGTCTGGGGAGTTAGGTGGCCAAATGTAAGGGGTGACATGGTTACAGAAATTGTCTGACAGCCATGACTGGGTAGTCCTGTTTGATGTCTTGATCCAGGCAGCATTGCCACCCCAAGTCACTAGATGTAGGCCTCCATGTTGAGTTTGAGGCCCTGTGAGAAGATGAATGGAGGCATAATATCACCATCACTAGTGATCACTCCAAATACCATGCTGTTGACTGGATATATCATCCAACTCTTTCTACATTCTCCACACTATCCTCAAATTGACACCCAAATACTCTGAAATGTTGGCACATCCAGCACAAATGCCAAGTAGTCCAGCAAGCAATTTCCAAATTTCTGGCAGAGTGAATTGCATCATGGTGCTCTTTTTCTCACCGATGGTGCCCAACTGACCCTACTATACTGTGCAGTCGACAAAATCAAAAATAAAGTATGTGCAAGTGCGAAATTAAAAATATAATATGGCGACAATTT
>CAHIKZ030003380.1:2565000-2572500 GCA_903632075.3 Acanthosepion pharaonis | reverse complement strand
TTCAGCAATTATTTCATCTTTGCAAGAATTTCCAAATTAATGTGTTTTTCATTGTAAAAAAAATGTTAAAATCTCCTATACTAAGCTTTGGTCCCCTGCTGAAGCAAGATTTTTAAACAAAAATTCAAACATTCTAAAAAGGATCAAAGAATATCATTTAATAATAGAGAGATCCTTTGGCTTTTCCTCTTAGTAATAACAAAAATTTTGATGATAAATCTTTGTTTTTATTAAGTTTTGAGCATTTTTTCATCATGTATGCTCATTTTTTTGGTGAATCTTTGGAGGTACTTAGTATAAAGAGAGCAAAGGTCTTGTATGGAACATAAATATTACTTTGATGCTACAGAATTTAGAATTAAATGTCTGCACAAAGAGCAGAGCCAATGATGTATGTCAAAAGATTTTGTTGAGAGTATTTAAAGACAAAGCAACAACTTTACTCACAAGAACCGACATCCTCATCACGATGACCTGGTATTATTTATTTGTCAGACAGTGACAGAATGTAAATAACATTACTAGATTTTACTTTGAAAATGGACATTGATCTGACACTAATCCAAGTATGGATTGAGAAGTTTTGCAGAGAATCACGCGTGTGTTAGTGAAGTCTAAAGTTGAGCATAAAAGTAAATTTTTTACTGTATGATGGGTAGTTATGTAATTTAGAAGAGATCAATTCACATTTGTGTGGCGCCTTTAGTGAATCCTGCAGCATTAATCACATTGTTTCATCAATAACTAAGAGCTTGGTTCTTTAGTCCCACCAGTTTTCACCCTTTACTGCTACAAGATACCATGCTACTTCCATGGAAATGAATCACCCTCATTTCCTCCATATTCTGAATGCAAGAAAAAAGTTCCATTCGGCCAAACCCCATAAGAACTCCTACTTTGTGAAACATACTCCCATGTGGATCCTTCCCTTAATACTACAATCTTAACCTCTTCAAGTCAAGAGCTAATTGTTATCTATCCTCCTTATCCTCATAATCTTCACTTCCTACTGCCTCATGTTACAGCTCATTCATCATAACCATTTTAACAGTAACCCTCTACCTTAAGTGGCTCTCCTGCCTTATATTGGGTGAACTTTAGTATGAAAAACAAAATAAAAAAACAAAACACTGATATACTAATGTTAAAAAAATATGAAAAGATACAGGGAGGATCAGATTCATGCCTGATTAATTATACAGTTATTTGACATAAGTGGAATACTGATTGTGTAGTTCTGAGACAAATAATGAAATTTTGTGTGTTTGTGTGTGTGCAAGAGAGAGAGAGAGAGAGAGAGAGAGGTGCTGGTATCTAAGGGTCCAAATAGTAACTAGGTATAAAAGTAGATTTATAAGTGGGTACTGAGAGTAAATAATCAAAATGTTTAATAGTGGAATTGGTGCAAGGAAAATTGGATTCATGCCTATTCCAAGAATATGAACAGATATAAACACTAATCTGACCTAAGTAGAGTACTGACTGTATAGATTTTGATTTTTTTTTTAAACTAATGTTCACCCAAGACAAGGCCCAAGAGCCACTCAAGGTACAGGGTTACAGTATGATGATATATAAGTCTAAGAAAAAGGAAGAAGTGCAGTTCAAGAGGTTACGTTGGAAAGATAACAGTTAACCCTAGACTTGAAGAGGCTAAGATTGTAGGGATCAGAAAAACATCCTCTCAGGAGTTTATTCCACAAAGCAGCAGTTCTTGGAAAGAAACCCTCTTCTACCAATAGAACACAAAGTGAATGAGGAGGATTCATCTCTGTGTATGTGGCATGGCAAATCCCAACTGCAAAGATCAAGGGTGGTATGACTAAGGAATGTAGCTCATCAGAACACTTGCCATTGAAATAGTGTTACGGCTTTCCGCAACTCACCATACCATACCCACACAAAATCTTACACTTAGCAAACCATCTCTCTTTCCCATCTCACTAATAATATATATGAACTTTCCCCATTTCTCTTTTGAACACAAAGACAATTAGATCAGACTGATGACCACAGCAACAGATAGAAGCCAAAGCTAAAAACAGATTCTCATACATGTGATGAATCACCTGACCAGATCTGAATGATTGAGTGGAAAAAGATCAAGAGAACTCAGTTGGGTGACGAAGCTTGAAGAATAAGGAGTTTATATAAAATTCTCATGTGAACTGACTATCCAAATTGAAGAGAAGGAATGACAACCCCAACACACATGAAACTTCAACGCAGAATCAGAGACAAGCCTTATGCAGACACTTCCTCTTTCACTTGTTACAGTCAAGCAAGTGAGATCACATGACTAGAGATGAACTCCAATTTAATTTAACACTATATAGCTTACATTAAGGGTATAGGTGAATGGCAAAATGTGACCGTCACCTGAGAAACGCATATGTGATATACTTAAATGGACAAAGAACCCAAAAAAAAAAAAAAAGAATTCTGTACAGCTAGACCTATGACTTACACAGCATCAAATCTTCATAACCAAATGTATGATATCTGCAGTGCCAAGTCTAAATGACCAGATGATGAAGGCAACGTTGAAGTAAGAAAAATAGATCAAAGGACACTTTTGCTTGTGCAAGCGAAATGGTTTGAAATTAAAAGAGACAAAGAGAATCATAAGAAAAAAGAGAGAAGGGAAAAGAGAAAACCTCATTTCAGAAGAAAACTAAAGCTAAGTTTTTGTTTCAACTTGTGCACTCGTAAAATAACGCATACATCTTTACACACTGAAATGTATAGCGCACATCTTTCCACACATTCTCACATTTAAATGTTTTTATGTATTGTCTATGTTGAGATGTTGAGTGTTTCCGCGTGCGTGTATTGAAATAAGGACAAACACATACGTAGGGAAAAATACTGGTATATCCGAAGAGGTATTTACAACAGAGAGATTAGTAGTCAAACGAACGCAGGTTAGTCAGTAACAATCAGAAAGAGTATAAAGTCCAACTGTATCTTCCGGTAGAGAGACGGAAGTGTGATGGTCACCTGATCTTCCTAGAACTCTATAGAACTGTCCTATTAGTAGTAGAGAGATCAGTCCATTCTGATGAGAAGGTGGGCCCCCCCCTAAAATTGTTTTTTACATTGTGAAGAAAAAAAAAATTTTTTTTTCAGTCTAGATGTAATTAAATCTCCTTAATTTGTGTATTGGCATTTGTCATGTGTCACTGTTGGTTACCGCTCCAAAATCATGTATTTGACACTGCACTCAATCCTTCCACTGTGTTTTAGTAAACCTGGTCATCTTTTTGACAAGTTTTTTTTTATCTTTTCTTTTTAAACTTTGTGCTGCAGTAATTGGTCATAACAATAGTGATATAGTAGCAAGAGCCTTGTTATTTTTGGTTTTTTTTTTTTGGTTTGTGGGAAAGAGGCTGTAAGGTGGGAAATAATTCATCACCGACAAGGCCGCATAGATGCTTTTGAACTGTATCAAGACAGGCAAGTGAGAACTGGGAGTAATATGGTACCAATACTCCATTTTTAGTCTGATTTGACTCTCAGAAATATAAAACTTGAAACAATAGAAATGTGATTCTACAGAAGGATGCTGAGAATACCATGGACCAAACATGTGAGCAACGACAAAGTGTAAGAGAAAATGGAAGCAAAAAGGAAACTTATGCTTAACATCAGGAAAAAACAGTTGAAATTTCTACAGAAGGATGCTGAGGTTGTGATGAGGTTTCAGAGAAAATGGAAACAAAAAGAAAACTTATACTTAACATATGTAAGAAACAGTTGAAATTTATGGGGTACATTATGAGGAAGGAGGGCTTGGAAAATCTGTTACTCACAGGACAAATTGAGGGACAGAGGAAAACAAATCATAACATACTTGACGAGCTCGAGAAAACAGATGGTGGAACAGGGTTTAGAAATAATAAAAAGATAATATAAGGGATAGGAAATTGTGAAGAGCCATGATCACATATGCTCTGAGGGGACATGGGATATAGAGAGAAATATCAGCCCTGGGAGACGAATACTTACAGGCACAGTACAATGAACCAAATATTTTTCCAGCAACTTTAGCTAGACATCATATATATGAGTTCATCTTGAGGCTTATTATAGGCTGGAGTCTCATTAGACATTCAAAGCAAGCAAACTCCTTGAGTGAACACCTATCCGTCATGGTGTGTGAAAGTTCAGGGTCTGCTCTGTTATGGTAGAACATTTTGAAATTGTGAAAGGGAAGAATTGGTAAGTATTCAAATAGTACTAACTAAGCATAAAAGCAGGTCTACGAAATGTCCTCATGGCGAATAGTCAAGATAAACAATGATGGGAGCAGAATGCAAGGAGAATTCAATTCATGCCTATCCTAAGTGCACTAATGTGAAATGATTACGTTGATTAAAATTTCAACATGGTTAGTTCACTCCATTTTCTGATTGGTTGTAAACCAAGTCAAATTATGCCTCTTACTTTGAGTGGGTCGAAGAGACAACAAACTTGCAAGGAGAAATCAATTAAAAAGAAGATATTAGTTTCAGATAAACAAATTTTGGTCGTGGCAAATAAGAAATGCAATGAAGCAGATAATTGCACTTTTACATTCATGTTCATGCTGACAGGTTTTTTTTGTTTTTTTTTCTTTTTAAATATTTCCAAGATTTTTTCTCTGGGCTGGAATAATAATTTGCTCATGCCTCAAATTTTATGTGATAAAAAGTACATTTAAAAATAAAAAAACAAAGATAGGGTTAAAGGGAGATAACCATAGATTCGAAGTCAGAACATTATCATTGATAACTCTCTCCTCCAATATGCAAACCCTAATTACTATATTCTTAATACTTCACATAATGCAAAAATATCACAATAATAAAATCAGTCAATAATCATACTTATTATAAAACCCAGTGTGTGTGTGTGTGTGTGTGTGTGTGCTGTACGTTTATATATTGGATCAGATTTCCTACATTCTTCAACTGATTTCAACAAAACTTCACAGGACTACGTAAAATTAACTTGCAGTGGTTCTGACAGCACCAAAAATTGGAAAAACAATTGTTTTTGCACAAAATCAATTTGAAAACACGATTAAGAGGCATCGCAAGAATGAAAGGGGGACAACTCATATCGAGTTATACTTATTATCATAAAACACAGGTTGTGTGTGTGTGTGTGTGTGTGTGTGTGTGTTCACTTATATATGGGATCGGATTTCCTACATTTTTCAACTGATTTCAACAAAACTTCACTTTTTTCTTTAATTTTACATTCAGAAGGCTTTAAAAATTCCATTTACAAGACAATTGTTTATAATAAAATTCTATTCAATCGGTAGACTCATAACGATTGAAAACAATGTTTTTGTTTGAGTTTCACCAATTCGTAAAAAAAACAAAACAAAAAAAACAAAAACTAATTAAGACATGCATGTCCATCAACCCTAAACAATAATCTTTGTCAATTTTATTTTTCAGTCTTTCTCTTTTCTCAAGGGTCGATACTTGATCTATCTATCTCTTACTGTTACATCCCCAGGCAACACCAGGCTCTACTGCTAGTTATTTATAATTATTTATACTCAGATTCATGCATGCAATTACAAGCAATCCATGATTATATTTTAAATTTCAAAATCATATTTATTTTTGGCATACAAATTTTTTGAAACTGGTTCTAAATCATTGATTGTCTTTTAATTATTCCTCCTCACCTGCTATCCTCTTCTGCTGCACATAAGGTGCACCAGACCATTTAAGAACCACTGATCTAGAATGTGTGTTAACATCTAAGTACTGTTAAGTTTTGTATACATTACATATTATATTCTTACCTGGCTTCAGCTGGGGTAGTTTCAAAATAATATTAAGTTCAATTAGGAGAGGAGCTAGGGTCACTACCTGGCGTTTGAGACATCCACTAAAGCAAAAGCACCAAGGAGGCTTGAGCATTTTTTTCCATGGTACTGGCGTTAAATCCACTTTAATCCTCAACCTTGTATCAAATTTGGTAGCGACATTGACACAATGAAAAATTCACCACAAATCTCACTATAATTTGCCAAATATCTTACATTATTCACAACTCACCTAATATCCCTATCGTTATTATTATCACATTCTATAATCTCTTTGTATCTGATTTACATTGATCATTATTTACATTACTTACACACAGACCATTGTCCCCAGCTTTGTTGTTGTTATCACAAAAAGTAAAGCTGTAGGAACATTGAAAAGCAATAATTAAGAGTTAGACAATGAAATCCGGAATGGCTGATCATGTATGAAGGGAAAAACGTAGTCATCAACCCCTATGAAATGAAGTAAAAATACTAAACAGAGAGAAAGACTGGAGAATCAGATGTCTGGAAGAATCAGTGCATATGTTAGGCTATGAATGCCTTCTTATTAGTCAGAGTATATAAATAAATATGATATAGGAGCCATTAATGAAGAAAGAGAAGTGAAAGCAAAGTTGCAGCTGCAGCAGCAGTAAAAAATGATGCCACATTGAGTGTAACCAAGCATGACAAATAGCAACAACACTTATCATCAGGCAGTTTAGGTTTAAGGCTCCAAGTTCTCCACTCAGAATTGTCCAATAAGACAATAGCCTAGTGGATTAAATCACTGGCTCATGGAGTTGTTGACATAGCAATTGTGAGTTCAATCTCTGGGCCAGATAGTGTGTACTGGCACTCAGTGGAAAACAAACAAGCAATTTGCTGCTAGGAAAGCTGGTTCACCGTGTCATGCTAGACAATTTTTCTTGCCAGAATCTATCTATCTTTATCATTTATAAATCTACCATTTATTCATGCATTGGATATTGCTGACAGATTTGGTCTGTTGCCTCTGCTATATATCTAGAGATATTTGAAAAAACTCAAAGAAGAATCTGCAATGTTATCAGTCCTGATCTGATATCTCAGCTTCAGTCACATTCCCACTGCTGTAACATAGCTTCCCTATGCGTTTTCTGTAAATATTTTCATGGTATTTGTTTTGATGAACTTTCATCTTTGGTATGAAGACATTACAAATTTAAGTGCAATACTAGATTAAGGGTCAAGGACTAATCATCATAAAGTTGAAGTGGCTGGATATTCTAACTGTTTCTTTCCCAACACTTCTTGATTGCTTTCCAGTCAACTTTGATCTTCAAAAATTTAAACGCAATGTCAATCGTTATCTTCTACCTTCTTAATTCCTGTTCTTTTTTGTTCTCTATCCTTATAATGTTTTTCTTTTCCCTCATATGTGTGTGTGTGGCGATTACTTCAAGTAGACATTTCATAGTAGAAATAGACATTCCATTTTTTTAATGAATAATACAAAATGTTTACTCTAATAATATAGATTAAAATAAATCCATTCATTCTTTAGAAATATGTATATGCATATTCTACATGGTTTAATGAAGGCCTATATAAAGGATTTGTTTGCATGAAGCTATTCTTAATCCAAGAAAGCAGTTGTAGCTTAGACATTTATGAATAAGTTGTATGCCTTGCATAATATACAT